>JAOEGS010001447.1:0-27921 GCA_025447755.1 Corythornis vintsioides | reverse complement strand
GGTGACTTGGTCTAGGTGCCCCTGCTCTGGCAGGGGGGTTGGACTGGATGATCTTCTAGATCCCTTCCAACCCCTAACATTCTGTGATTCTATGAAAATAAATCAAACCTCTTTTCAAGGGGTTGAATCACTCAGCCCTTCAAAATTGTACTCTTTATAATGCACTATAGGGTTTATCAGATGAGATTAAATATACAGATGTGGCACTGTGAGGACTAAGCAGAGGTCAGGATCCAGGTGGTAAGGATTTACATAGCCCTCCTCCAGCCTCTGGATCCAGACAGTTTTGCAGCAGGTAGGAGTCCAGCCCCAGGGGAACAGTTTGACAAGGGCTCAGAGATAGTGGAAGGAAAGGGAAAAAAAAGATATCACACTTTACTCCTCTTCTTATCAAGCCCAACCTCTGCTGCCTGTGTGTCTCCTATTAGCAGAGCCTGGCATGGACATGGCTTAGAGGCAGGGATAGAGGGATCCCCAGAATGGGCCATGTCAATGCCAGCCCTGAGGACTGCACCCAGGCTGGCAGCTGTCTGCCCACACCCCAGGTTATAATGTGGTTCTTGCCCTCTCTGGCCTTGCTGCCTTGGGGAGAGCAGTCACAGGGCAACCTGTCAGCTCCATGAGCCCGTTGCTGGCAGCTGCCTGCTGGCTTGCATCTGTGCTGTTTGCAGAGACAAACTCACACTCTGATTTGAGGAACACATTCTTGTCATTCCCAAAAATCCTCTGGCCACAGTATGGTGCCGTGACTGGGGTCCCCCAGGCATTGGCCAGGCTCTAGTTCTGCAGCTCCTGCTCTATCCTTGCAACCTAGCCTTCATTTTTTCAAGAGTTAATTTTCAGTACCCCTTTGCTCCTCGCTGTACTGCAAAACAGGAGGAGGGCTGTGGCTGCACCATGTCCTGCAGCTTTGACTCTCAGGGGGCATCTGTGCTGCAACATCAGCTTGTAGCTGCTCATATTGAGAGCTCGTCCTCATGGCTGCCTGCAGAAGCGGTTCCACGGCCAACTCCACCCAGCCTGCATGGCTGCTTTAGTTTCCTCAGAAAGAAGAAAGGATGAGGCTGGTTCCCCTCCTCCCGACAGTGTCAGGTCCGCTTAGCTCGGACGATCTCCTGAAAAGGAGCTGTCATACAGTGGCAGTGTGTGTTTGCTTTGTGCTCTGGGGCTCCAGATCCTGCCTTGCGCCTCCCAGCACCACAGCCTGTAAACATTAATGGCAACAGTAATTGGAGGAGACTTCTCCCAGCTTCTGGTGCTGGGAGAGCTGATGAGTGGGTACAAGAATTCCTTCATGCTGCCTGGAAGCTAAGCTCCCACTGCCTACAGCACCCTGTCCTGGCCAAGGTGCTCCATGCTCAGTTTCACACAGCCAGCTGTCACTCAAAGCAGCAAAAAACTCAGTAGGGAATCTATCAAGATCCTGCACTGGCTTTCTGCCTAGGAGAAGTCAGCGAGACCCCAGCTCCTCACTTCACCTGGGAAGACTGGGTGCAGGGGGTTGCCTCTTCCTCTGCTGATGTTCTCCTCTGGGAACCCCTTCAGCAATGGCATTATACAGCACTTCCTAGCCACGACTAAACTGTAATGAACACAAACAAGATGAGCTAGTCACAGTAAGGAATGATGATGGAATTTATTCCGTGCTTTTCTCTTAAAAAGAAAAAAGAAAAAACAAAAAAGAAAAAAAGTATTTTCTTCCTCACAAATTAATCACAGATTGCCTAGGACCAGAGGTGACTCTCTGGCTCAGCCAGGTGGCTCCAGGGAACAGGGCAGAGGCAGCCAAGCAGACAGAGGCTCAGTTTTGCCTATGCTGCCCTGCTTAACAAGCAGCTCCCCTCCCTACACCTCAGTTTCCTTCTCTCTGGCTGCCACTGTAGCTCTGCATCACATAGACATAACCGTTCATTATGAGCTCCAAAGAGCTTGCCTACCCCTACCAAGGGACAGGATTGCCCATCTGCTGAGCTTCTGGGAAAGAAAAGCGCTGGGGTCTTAGTAGGAAGGCTGAGCCACCTGGGGTCTGTGCCCCAGCTTGCCTGCAGGCCGGCCCTGAGCTGTGGTCCTGGGGAGGAAGAGTCCCGGCTCTTCCCAGCTGCTCCTTCCCGATCAGACGGGCATCACGCAGCTCCCGCACAGGACTTGATCCCGGCACATCCCTCGTTCCCGGACCATCACTCAGGACTGCACATCCTCTGATCCTAGAACATTTCTGGTCCCCGAAGCATTCCTTAGCTCCACACATCCTTTGATCTCAGCACAACCATCAGCCCTGACACGTCTCTAAACCTCCGCTCATCCCCCAGCACCGGCACACCCCCCCCCGCCCCCGGTGCGCCCCTGAACTCTCCCAAACCCCGTAGGGAGCCGCCTTCCTCCTCAGCACCGGGACCGGACCCTGCTGCCCCTCACCGAGGAGCCCCCGCGGCGGACCTGGGCTCCAGGACAGCCCCTACGGGCAGACAGAGCCCCCCGGGCGGCCGGGAGGAGGCCCCCGCTGCCGTAGCCGCCTCCTCCCTGCCGCGGCGAGCGAGGCTCCGCCCGGTTCCCGGGGCCCGCAGCTGGCCGGCGCTCACCCCGCGGCGGGCTCCCGCTGCCCGGACTATGAGGAGCGGGGCCGGACGGGGCGCGGCGGCGGCGGCGGTCCCGGCGGTGCGGAGCGGGGACTCTGCCGCCGCCGGCCGGGTCATGCCAGTGCGCCTGGGGCGGCGGGGCTGCGGGCTGCGGCGGGATGTGCGCGCTCCGGGCCGGTGCCCTCGCCTTCCTCCTCCTCCTTCTTCTCGGCTGCCTCCTGCCCCGGCGCGGCCCGCTCAGGTGAGCGCACTGCGCGGGTGCTCGGCGCTGCGCGGCCGCTGGGGCGTCTCCCACTCGCGGGCCGCGGGGCCGCGGCAGCGGCTGCTCTCCGCACCGCTCCCTCGGGACGCCCTTCTCCGGCATTCGGACCCCCGTGCCCCGGGAACCACATGCCCCCTTCGGGACCGGGCATCACCCCCTCTTAGGGACGGATCTCTCGGTGGGATACGGGCATCTCCTTCCAGACCTGGAGTACCCCCGTGACTCGTGCCCCCAGCCTCACTATGCACCTTTCTCCAAGTGCTGCTTCCCTCAGACAGAAGACTCCCAGCTCTGATCCGGACCTCTCTGCAGGCTGCCAGAGCTCCTCCAAATCTGCTCTCGCCCTCCATTCCCCAGAACCCTGACCCAGAACCACAGGTATCCACCCACTTAACCCTGCAGCCCCAGCCACACACAGCCAGGTTGAGCCTGTCCCCCAGCAGCCCCTGCCCTGGTGCTGTTTGTCTCCCTGGCTTCAGGCCAGCTGGGGACCTTGCCACAGTGGGATAAAGGGTAGGCTGAGCCAGGTGATGGCCCAGGAAACTTCTCCAGTGCTGCAAAGTCCCTGCAGTGTCCAGACCCTCTCCTGGCTTGGGGTGTTGGGAGTGGGTGGCACTCAGGACTGACCCTAACCCCAGATCTTATGGGTGCAAGAACAACTCTTGGACCACTTGTCTGGAAAATGCAAAGCCCCCAGGTCCCTTTTTCACTCTTCAACCACTTTGGGTGCTATATGGGACAAGGTGGGATGTAGGAGTGAATGAAGACAGGTTGGGACTGGGGGGCTGCAGTGCCCCTAGGCTGAGGGGCTCCCTTCCTCCACTTCCACTACCCCTTTCCCACTTCTGGCCTTGCGTCATATGTAGAAAATTACTGGCTTGGGGTGTCATTTTTAGGCAGACATGGAACATTTTCCAGACCCACCATCCCCTTGCTCCATGAAGGTGCTGAGCTCCAGGACCCTGCAGTGTTTGGGCCAGGTTAGTGGCTGAGTCCCCAGTGCCCAAAATGGGGAGATGCATCCAAACCTCGAGCAGAGCCAGGACGCAGGGGCTATGTGCCAGCATAGCTCTGCCAGTGATGCCACTGGACATGGCTGCACCTGGGACGTTTCTGTTGCCAAGGTCTAATCATCACTGGGGCTGCAGATACACTGATGCTCAGTTGGCTGAGCCCCTTCAAGGAGTTAGCTGCTGAGCACCAAGGGAGCCTTTCTCCCACATGCTCCAAGGGAGAACCTTCATCCTCTTCTCAAGCAGAAGAGGACATAGTTCACATTTATGTGGCAGGCAGTTACCCGACTTAACTCCTTGTTATGCAGGCCTCTTGCAGCCCTCCTCCCAAAGACACACCTTTCTAACACAGATCCTGGAGGAGGAATTTCTCCCAGCCTTTCACACGTGGCCAGGACCAGTCTTGGGTACTCTCTGCTACCCATCTTCAATTAAGAGAAAACCTGCCCATCTGGCTCATTCTTGGGGGGTGGTTGTGGCCATTTCTGGCTGGCAAGAATGCAAATAAGCATCTCCAGGATGAATCCTGTTCCTCTGTGAGAAGGTAAAACAAGGAGTGTTGGTAAAAACACAGAGGTAGGAACAAGGACCTAAGGGGGTCCCAGATCCCACCATAATCCTCTGCTTGTGGTAATGGGGTCATAGCTCCAAGCAGGAGTGGGACCCACCTGGGTATGGAAGTGGCAGAGTTGAGGCAGCATGCAGCAGCACTAGCAGTGTGCTTCAAAGCTCCCTTTGTGTCCAGATGTCTCCAGCTAATTCTTCTCCATTGCAGCCGCATGTCTGGCAACATGATAAGCAAACATTTCATTGAAATGATCATTATAGACTGAAGGAAGGAGAGAAACTGGCATGTTAAGATGTGCTCACAAAAATATCCCCTCTGAGGTCAGTTTAAATAAGTCTCCATCATCATCAAGAGTGCTGCATGGGAGAGCTCGTGTCAGCACCATTCCACAGCCAGTGTGGAGGAGGTGGGCTTTGCTGCTTCTCTCCTGACACATTGTCTTCACCCCTGGTAAGATGACACAATGCCATCTGTGTTTTTGGGCACAGCTGTGCCAGGTAGGGTATGGACATTTACTCAGCAACTCAGGACAAGGCCGGTGGTTGAACCCAGGAGGGATCATCTTCACTTTCATCCTCCAGCACTGGCACAGAGTCCAGCTGTTCAGCATGTGGCCATCACCTGCTGTGCCCCATCCCCATTGAAGCCACGGAGCCCAGAGGCACCTGGCCCCAAATGCCATGCCCTGGTGCCATCAGGCAGCTAACCTGCCTCCTCTGCCCCATAGGCTGGTCTCAGGGCGGGAGGAGATTAAAGCAGCTTCGGGAAGATCACTCCAGCCCATGTCACCATCTGATTTCCTGGATAAGCTTATGGGACGAACATCAGGGTATGATGCCCGGATTCGACCCAACTTCAAAGGTAAGGAGAGGACATGAGGCTTCAAAACCTGACAGTGATCCATGCAATGGCTGCCCAAAGCCAGAGAACAGGCAGGTATGGGTCTGAGAGCAGGACCTCCATCCCAACACACTTCCCAGAGTCCAGGATGCTCCTGTGATCACAGCTACTCTTGCATATGTCTGCTTTGCCTGATACTGGAGGCAGCTGCTGTGCTTGCAGTGTGTGCTGGGGCTCACCTTGGCATGCTACAGAGGTGACCCCAGCAGGCAGGGGGATGCTTGTATGCATTCATTGCTGCAGAGCGTGCAGGAGGCAGCGTCCCCACGTGTGCCTGTGCAATGCATGTGTCTCCCTGAGCTGCAGTGAGAGGAAACTTCATGCTGTTTTCCAGGTCCTCCTGTCAATGTGACATGCAACATCTTCATCAACAGCTTCGGCTCCGTCACCGAGACCACCATGGTGAGAGTTTCACCAGTGTGACAGGCTCGTCTCCCAGTGCCTTGGGGCTGGCAGTGTCTCTGCCAGGGAGCATGCATGTCCCAGTGCCTAAGCCTGTGGCTATGCACATAGGGGTCCTATGACCCTTTCTCCAAAGCTGGTCCTGGCACCACTGTGGGGATATTGGAGAGCCATAGCAAATGGCCGTGGTTTTTCTGGGGTCGGTTAACCAGAGCCTGGTTTTGTGGGCCACATTCCCCATACCTGAGCCAGAAAAAACATCCTGAAGGGTTGCAGCAAGACAGCCAGCAGTAGCTCCTTGCTGTTCACAGGCTCAGCAGGCACTATACAACATAAGTGGGCTCAGTGTCCCTGCCATCCCCAGCCTCCTTGGGTGCATGAGGAATTCTTCTGAAGAAGCCCCAGGGCTAAAAACTCCCTATTTGTGCTGCTGAAAAGCCTGAATACCATCAACCATCATGTCAAACCCACCTGGGCCACAGAGTCCTGAGAGAAATGCTACAGGCAGCAGATACTGCTCCTCTTCCTTCTCCTTGGCTGCTGTGGCTTTGGCTTTTTTTTTTTCCTGGCTGCTGACATGGGAAAGCTCCTGAGCTGCCCCTGCACCATGCATGATTAGTGTCAAACAGGCAGCACCTGCAGGGCTGAGCCTCAACCAGGAGACCCTCTTCCACCTCCTCCTTCATTTCTTCTTCCTCCTCCATCTCATCCTCCTCCTCCTTCCTGGGGACTGTAGGATGCTCCAGGCTGATACGGTGCTCTCTGCCACAGGACTACCGAGTGAACGTCTTCCTGCGGCAGCAGTGGAATGACCCCCGCCTGGCTTACCATGAGTACCCTGACGACTCCCTTGACCTGGACCCCTCCATGCTTGACTCCATCTGGAAGCCAGACTTGTTCTTTGCCAATGAAAAAGGGGCCAATTTCCACGAGGTCACAACTGACAACAAGCTGCTGCGCATCTTCAAGAATGGCAACGTGCTCTACAGCATTAGGTAGACCTGTTCTCCTCTGGTGCGGTGCTTGGGCAAAGCTTTCTCTAGCCTCCCGTGGGGCAGCTTTCCTCCACATCCCCAGCAACCTGATTCCTTCCTCTGATTCCTCCAGGCTGACGCTGATCCTGTCCTGTCCTATGGACCTCAAGAACTTCCCCATGGACATCCAGACATGCACCATGCAGCTGGAGAGTTGTGAGTAACTTGGGGGATTCAAGCTGTGCTTTGTCCCCCCCACCATCCCATCCCATTCTGTCCCATCCCATTCCATCCCATCCATCCCAAAGTCTGGCATCTCCCTGCTTCTGAAGAAGGTGAGCAGGAAAGAGCGGTCTGAATTCAGAGTGGGGATGAATGGGGTGTCCCCTCCATCCCATGGTTCCCTCCATCCCCTCCAGTTGGCTACACCATGAACGACCTCATCTTTGAGTGGCTAGAGGAGCAGGAGGCTGTGCAGGTGGCAGAGGGCTTGACACTCCCACAGTTCATCCTTAGGGATGAGAAGGACCTGGGCTACTGCACCAAGTACTACAACACAGGTGAGCATCCCAGGGACACACTGCCACTTCCTTGCCATGACCTGGGAGTTCATCTTGCCCACTGGGGCTATCTTTCCCTACAGGCAAGTTCACCTGCATTGAGGTGAAGTTCCACCTGGAGAGGCAGATGGGTTACTACCTGATTCAGATGTACATACCCAGCCTGCTCATTGTCATCCTCTCCTGGGTCTCCTTCTGGATCAACATGGATGCAGCACCAGCCCGGGTGGGCTTAGGCATCACCACTGTGCTCACCATGACCACACAGAGTGCTGGCTCCCGTGCTTCCTTGCCCAAGGTCAGTGCTGGCTCCTGTGCTGCAGCCTGCCCAGAGCACCCAAGGTGTCTGCTGTTGTCCCTAGTATCCTAGAGGCGGGGGCACCCTTCCCTTGGGAATGCCTGACTCCATAGCTTTGCCTTGGCACCATGTGTGCCAAGGGGGAATATGGCATTGCTCATCCAGGCAAGCTCTTACCCATGTGTTGTCGTTTATCTGCCAGTAGCCAGAGGAGGAGAAGGAGAGAATGAGACGATTTCCTTCACCCAGATTCCAAGATGCTTTATTTATTAATTTGCAGCTCTTTTTTATACCCTTTTAACTTCATGGTAATTGGACGAGAAATCAGCCACCCCCAAGGGTGATTGGCTGGGGTGCCACAACACCCAGAGTCAAAACATCTTTCTCCTGTTTTACAAATGCCAGCAAGGTCACTGCTTGGTGAGAACCTTCACTTTCCCACAGGAAGGAAAATTCACTTGCTGCAGCATTTTAACACCCATAATGTGTCCCAGCTGAGAGGGCTCCTCTGCGCTCCTCGGCAGTGAGGCCAAGCTGGCAGCGGGTCCTTGAGCCACCTCTTGCCCTTACAGGTCTCCTACGTGAAGGCCATTGACATCTGGATGGCTGTGTGCCTGCTCTTTGTCTTTGCTGCCCTGCTGGAGTATGCAACTGTCAACTTCGTGTCCCGGCAGCATAAGGAGTTCCTGCGCCTGCGCCGGCGCCAGCGGCGGCAGAGGATGGTGAGTCCCTCACGTCTACCCATCCTCAGCCACTAAGGGACAGCCCAGGAATGCAGGGCAATTTCTCAGCTGCCACCAGGGCAGGGCTCAGCCCTGAACTGTGTCTCACTGCATAGGACCTGTTGCTTTCCCCACCAGCACGTCAGGGACCCATGGTCATTCTGCCTGCCTGAGCAGCACAGTGCACGGCGTGTGCTGGGCCCTGCCAACACCAACATGCCCAGGGTGCTTTTCTTTTTCTGCAGGGAGATTCTTGGGCTCTTCCCCAAAAAGCAGAAAAATAACAGTGAGCCTGGGGAAAACCAGTCTTTTCCCCTCACCTGCAGCCACAAACCTGGGCTTCTTGCTGTGTTGCAGTGCTGACAGGGACCCACTGCTATGTCAGGGTGGTGAAGCACCAAGAGGATTTGGTGGCACCCTGGAACAGGGTCTGGGCTGCCAATGGGAGCATGGAGAGATAGTCCCACACTTGCAGGACAGCCTCACCTCCATCAGCCCATCAGTGCAGGTATCAGACCTGCAAGATGCTTGTGGAAGACATGTGGCTGCCCCACTCTTATCTTCTTGCTGTAAACACACTGTGAGGTACCAGACATCCATGGGAAACACAAGCAGAGGTAAACACTGCACACACTTGCAGTGCCCTGTGCAGCCAAATCACCTTGGCATGTGCTGAAGACAGATCCTGGTGCCTGGGCACTGCTGGGGGTTCTTTTTCCTGCCACACAAAGCCCCATTCCCATCCTGGTGCCAAGAGTTGCTCTCCCCAGGGCTGTTGAAGAGCCACTGGTCACACACTGTCCTGTTTCTGTTTGGTGTGTTCTGTTGGATGCCAAAAGGGCCTGAGCAGTGGGACAGCCAGCCTGGAGTCCCTGGAGCAGCTGGCACAGCAGTAAGCACACCTAAACAGCTCTCTTGTAGCTCTCCAGTTCCTGGTTAAAGCATGACCTTCTGGCAGCCCCCCTTAGTGAAGCTCAGCACACCTCCAGCCAGCCTCAATCCACCTCTTCACAAAACAAGCTCCCTGGGAGATGGCCCCATGGGCCAGCAAGGGCTGGTGGAAGAATCAGGGCAGTGATTTGCAAAGAGCATGTGTCCATAGGATGGAGCTTCTCCCTGGGCTGAAAAGAGATTTGAGAGAGGAAGGAAGATGGACCAGATGAGATGCCCCCACTCTGTACCTCAGTTTCCCCTTCTGTAAAGCAGGACCAGTGCGACACCCCTTTGACAAAGGGTGAGTGATGCTGGGGCAGACTAATGGCCTCTCCTGGGCTGCTGCCCAGCTCCCCAGTCTGTGCCCACACCTCTGGCAGGATGAGAACTCTGTCTCCCTGGCTTTCCTGACACAGGCAAGCTTGAGGCACTCGGAGGTAGTAATTTCAGTGTGGGTGGTTGCTCAGAGCACATGGGCACTTTGTAGCTCAAAGTGTAGGGAGGAGAGGTGGCACAAGGCAGGCTACCAGGCTGGCAGGGAGATGCTGGGGGATGACTGCAGCTCCAGGGAGAAGTTCAGGCCTGGTACATACTCACATCCACACTCAGCCAGGCTGCACCAATGCCCTTGAACGCTGGGAGAGGCTTCCTTGCCTTCCCCCAAAGCAGACTCCCTTGCTCCCTACCTTTCACAGCCCCTGGAGCTGAACAACCAGCCGGGGCAGGGAATGGGAGACTGCCAAACGTAGGAACCATCTGTTGGCTTAGAACAGACCAAAGTGCAGCTGCCCTGAGGTAGAGGCTGCAGACCATCCCGGGGTGCCTCTGGCAAGGCATGGAATGCAGCCAGGAAGCATCCCAGGTGCCTGCTCCAAACCCTGCTGCCTGGCAGCTTCACTGCTAGAGGTGCCTGTGCCAGCACAGCCCAGATGTGGCAGCCTGAGCAAATACCTCCCACATACCTCGCAAAGCTGGGCCCAGGGAACTCCCTGCACCCAACATCTGCCTCCAGTAAGTGCCCCAGGGCTGCCCCAGCTCTCAGGGACCTAGCTAGTCGGATCAACACTCCTAGTCTGCTATCTCCTCCCCTAAACTCCCTGACTGTGCCCGCTGGCTCCTCAGACTAGGGGAAAAGCTGCTGTCCCACCCTGGCTCCTTTCCACCTCACCCCGTGGGACCCGGCAGGGGAGTAAAAGTCTGCTGCAAATGAGAACTAATCTCAGACCATTTGAGTCGCTGCTGCTCTTTCCACTGAGAAATCTTGCTTAGACGGTGGATTGTTGAGCTAAATAAAGACAGCAGGATGCAAGTGCTCTGCATGAGAGCCCCGAGCCCTCCCGCCCGCTGAGCGCCGGTGCAGACTGACGCCGGCGAGGAGGCCGGGCTGCGCGGTTCGGAGGCCAGTGCTGGGCGGAGATGGCGTTGGGAATCGGCAGACAGGCTGCATGTGAGCATGGTGCAGGGCAAGGGCTATCCTGCATCACGCCCTGGGAGAAGAGACCCACTGCAGCAAGATACGGCACTGGTGCCTCAGAGACCAAAATGAGTGTCTCAGGTTTGGCAAGAAGCCACATGTTCAGCCTGGGTTTGCACGTGCTGTGGTCCCTCACCAAATCTTTGCACGTACAACCCCTTCACAAGGACCAAAGAGCAGGATGAGGTGAGTTGTAGTCGTGTGCTGTCAGTGGGAGGAGTGCAGGCACTAGTGGTCAGCACCCAAGGGGCCACAAGGTAAGCAGAGCTGTGTCACAAACGATGGCAATGGCCTGTGACCTGAGGGTAAGGTCAGGCTCTTATTTCTCACAGCACTTTCAGGCTTGATCATGGACATGCAGCCCCATGGGCATGCTGCCCTCCCATCATGGAGGGAGATGGGGTAAGCAAGAGCAGAGTGCCCAGCAATGAGTCCAGCTTTCTCAGCCTCCCTCCTCTGCTGTACCAAGCAGCTGTGGGGAGAAATAAGTGTCTGGGCCCTTGGATGGACTGGGAGACCCTGAAAGCCCTGGTGGTAGCCAGGCTTCTGCATTCCTGACAAGGTATGCCCCAGCAAACTCCTGCCCCCTCCCATTCACCAACAAACACTTCCATACCTTAGCAAATGTAGCTGCCACAGCAGTGCCTGCATCCCTAAGCTCCCTTCACCCCCAAGCTCCCTGCACTCCAATGTACCCTGCAGCTGTATACGCTCTGCACCCCAGTGCACACTGAGTGCACCCAGTCCCCCCAAGCAACCTGCATCCCTTGCACCCCCATGAGCCCATTTTCACAGAATCACAGAATGGTAGGGCTTGAAAGGCTCCACTGAAGATCATCTAGTCCAACACCCCTGACAGATAACATAACATCCAGGCCAGTTTTGAATGTGTCCAGAGCCGAAGACTCCACCACCTCTTTTACCCTGCCCCAATTCAACCATGTCACCTCAGCTGTGTGAGAGCCAGAGATGGGAGGAGGCTGGAGGGGATCAGTGTCAGGCTGCCAGTGTCGGGGTTGCCCTTGGATGCACCCTTTAATCCATGTGCCAGATGACAAGACAGTCGGTCAGTTCTCACTTCCACACCCCACACCCACTGCTGCCTGCCTGTTTCAGGCTTTCTGAGAAAGCACCTAACCCTCCCACCAGGCACTTAACATGACCATGTTTCCTAGTGGGGGAGGATGTATGAAGCCACGAGCACTCGCTTGTTCTGCATGACTGGGGTCCACAGGGTGCCCTGGTTGACAGCCTTTCCCTTTGCCAGGAGGAAGAGCTTGTCCGCGAGAGCCGCTTCTACGTGCGAGGCTATGGCTTGGGCCACTGCCTGCAGCCAAAGGATGGGGCTGGGGAGGGCCCTGGCATCTACAGCCCTGCCCCAGCCATGCTGCTGCGAGAGGCAGAGAGCCTCTGCAGGCGCTACAGCGACCGGGCCAAGCGCATCGACACCATCTCCCGAGCTGTCTTCCCCTTCACCTTCCTGGTCTTCAATATCTTCTACTGGGTCATCTACAAAGTGCTGCGTTCAGAGGACATCCACTCGGTGCCCTGAGGCCCAGAAAAGCATGACTACCTCTCAGTCTGATCCCCTGTGTACACCTGGGCGCGACAAGTTCGGCCAGAACCACCTTTCCCTCTGTCCTGGAGCAGCAGCACAACTGAGCTTGGCACTGGAGCCTGGCTACGTGGCAGCTTCCACGGCCCTTTGGATGCCGAGGCATCAAGTGGGGGATCAGCAACTCCAGGTCCCTCTAGTAAGCTGGAGAGAGGGACTCCTCCTGCTTCCTGCACAGCCTCACCTCCAGTTACCCAAGCATGCTGTGCTGCGGGGGCAGAGCCAGGTACCCAGGGATGCTGACATGGCACAGGGAAGCCCCTTGTACTTTGGCATGCTGCTTAACTTGTGGCCAGGGAACACTACCTTGCAAACAAACACCCTCCACCTCTCTGCTTCTTCCATGACGGGTTGTTTCTTCGGGCTGCATCACTGAACCGTGGGCCATGAGCAGCCACACAAAAGGCTGCAGTCCTCTCTCCTCCCCTGGCTCAGAGCTTGCTTGCAGTGAAGAGCAGGGAGCACCCTTGCCTGCATCTGGACTGTAGGGGGTCCTGGGTATGACTCCATAGCCCCCAGACCAGGAAGGGACAGAGCCACTCCAGCCCCCAGCTCCAACACATAGCAAAGTGGAAGGTCAAGGATGCTTCCCTCCCTGCAGAGACCAGAGCTGCCAATGATACCCACAGCTGCAGGTAGGACTGTGGCAGGGACACTGAGCAGAGTCTCCATTTCCTCCGAGGAAATGCCAGCCCTGGGGCAGGCAGCAGGCAAGCCCAGTTCTGCTGATGGTAAAGAGGCACAGATGGCCACTGCAGTTGCAGACATGCTTGGCACTGGGGAGTGGCACTGCACTACCTGGCTCCTCCAAGGGAAATTTTTCAGGATGAAAGTAGTGGGGGCAGCTTGGCCAGTCCCTTTGGAGGAGGTTAGTGCTGGCATCCCCAGACTGGTGCATTCCCACAGCACCACAGTGTCAGCAGAGAGCTAGAGATGAAAACCACCTTGTTTTCTGCTTTCTCCCCACCCTGTAACCCAGGCACAGCATCTCCCAGGTTGGTTCACCACCATTGCTCCTCCACTACAGAGGACAGCATCCAAAACCTTGACAGGACAAGCTCAGCAAGGCTTCTAGCCCTCCAGACCTGGATATCCTCCATGCTTAGCAGGAAATAAAAGCTGTATGTGATGTCTGTATAGGTCCATAGTGATGTTTATGTAGCTGTTGATGCTCTCCTTTTCCCCTGCCAGTCAGCCCAAAGGACTCACACTCCAGCAGGGTCCATCCCTCCATGACGTCAGGTTCAAGACAGGGCCCAGGGTCTTACAGGCGGAGCAGGATGGAAATGAGATTTGCCCTGTTCCTTGGAGGTTATGATGCCAACATGGCATGGGAAGAGTCCCACTGATCCACCTGTCATGGCAAAGGGGCCTCTGTGAGTCGAGGTCAGCACTGCTTGCTGAATACAGAACTAGGCAGAAACTCCCACCACAGTCACTGGCCCTGCTGCTGGGTCAGGCATCACCCTCTCGTTCACACAACTCATCAGAAGCAAAGTCCTGCACTCCCTGCCAGCCCCCCAAACCCCTCAGAGTACTCAGCTGCATGCACCCCTTTCACAGATGGAGCAAGGGGAAGAGAATTACCCCCAGGCGATGCCCAGGACCCACTAGGATGACCAAACCAGCTCCACCCCACCATGAGCACCATGCATGCCTTCCCCACTGTGGGGTCCCACCATATATGCAGGCCAAGATTTTGATATTTGTTTTTAGGGAGGCCCTGTGTGGAAGCAGAAGAAGGGATGCACCTCTTCTCCTTGGCTTGCCTGACACCTAGGCCCCTGAGGCAGCACTAAACAGGGAGATGCCAGCACCTTTGCAGCACCCACAGGTGCTGGGTGGCCAAGTCACTCTCTTGACAATGGTGGGTTTTTAAACAGTATCAATCTTCCTACGTAAATAAAGCCTTTCTGGGATTTTCTGTGGTGTGCTGGAGGTTTGTCTCTGACAAGGACACTAAGGTGGTGACAAAATTGGTGGTGACTGTCAGGTTTTTTTTTAGTGTGTGGGAGATGCCAGCAGGGCTGGGCAAAAGAGCTCTGCAAGGTCCCAGCCTCATCACTCTCCTCCCCCCACCAGCTTTGTCGAGTTCCCCCTGTGGCCAACCCAACTCCTTTCCAGCACATCCAAGCTTGGCCAGTGGACAGGTCCAAGATGTGGGGCCAGGGGAGCTCCAGCTCTGCGGTGGAGCTCAGACACCTAAACACAACGGGCAAGCCTCCCTGTGCAGCCCCTTCACACTGACTTTTTGGGTGGGCGCCAGCCTTACAGAGCTGCCAGCTGTGCTGGGGGGCTTACGCCAGCCTGCAGTGCCACCCGGGGCTGGCACTTTTGTCCCCAGCTGGTGCAAGCATCAATCTCCCTCTGTCCTCCTGGCCAAGTTCCACAGATCAGCTCTGTTGGTACCTTGCAGCCCCATCGCCTTCCTGGCCCCATCAGGGTCTCCTACAGCAGGAAGGAGAGAAAGCAAGGTGCACCCACACCATTTTGGTGCTGAGGTTGTTCTTTACATGGGACAAACCACCCCCCAAGCTCTTGCTCCTGCCACCTGGCTCTGAGAAAAAATAAAATGGTAAAAATCCAACATATCTTTCCTAAGAAAAAGACTCTTGAGTCCCATGTGCTGGTGGCAGCAAGGAGAGGGATGTTCCCTGCTGGTGGCATCACACTAACAAAGGCTTGAGGGGAGCGCTGCCACATGGCCCCACAGACCCTTGTGGTTCAGGTGTCCCTGTGAGCAGTTTCAAAATCAGAATCAACACTCAGGCCCTTCCCCCGATCCTCCCAGCAGGCCAAGTTGGACTGGGAGCTGCTGGGACATCTATAGAGCTGCTGGGCTGTCACTGCCCTCCAGCAGTGTCAAAGCTCCTGCAGGTCCTTCACATCTTGAGGACAGTGGCAGCACCCAGGATGCTCAGCCCTCTCGCAGGGTGCAGTGGGCCAGCTCAGGTGGCTCCATCCCTCAGCAAAGCCCAGAGTCTTCAGACAGAGTCAGTTTTCCATTTGTAAAATGATTGTAAAATGAGCATCGTTATCACTGGTAGCTTCCCAACAGCCTGACAGCAGCATGCCCAGGGCTGGGCACCCGTGGACACACACAGAGTTAGGACAGCACAGCCCCTCACCGGCCCAAAGGGCTTCCAAGGGTGCCTCCATGGGGCTGAAGGAACATGACCTCAGCCAGGCACTGCAGCAGCATGCCAGCTAGGCACCCACTCCGCCAGCCACAGAGGACCTGATCCTGCTGGAGTGGAGCTTTGTTGCTGTGCATTCCTTGCCCACACCCACAGCCTAGAGTTGTCTTGGGGCAACACCAGCTGTCAGAGGTTTAGCAAACCACCCTGTTTTGATGGACTGATGCCTGCAGGACAGCATGTCCCATTCTGTTTGGGTCCCACACGTTGGGTTCAGAGTTCAATGAAGCAAGAACAGTCAACAGCTCTGCCAAGGCTTTGGGAACTCAGTACCCTTCACGCAAAGTCAGCCAGACAGTCCTAAGCAGGACAGGGCTGCTCCTTACAGATAAGGAAACTGAGACACAAGGAAAGCACCAGGAGCTAGACTGGCAGCATGCCCTTCTGGGATCCAGCCACACCACAGTGCAGGGGGCTCTCCCAGACCTGCTGTAGCCATCCTTGTTGGGGCAGGATCCTTTCACCACAGGGACAGTCCAGGTGTGGCGTGCTCAGGCACCCCAGTCCTCAGCACAGCTCTGCCAGCACTGCTCCCTGGACAGGGGAACCTGAGAAGCCAAGGGGCACTTTGGTGCCCAGTGGACCCCTGTCATCTAAGCTGCAGCATCACACCACAGCCACATCCCCCCTCCTAACACAGCTTTAGAACCACCCTGCATTGCTCAGGGGAAGCTAGCCAGCGCATGCAGGTACAAGTATTGATGTGCCAAATACTCCTGGGGGCAGGGAGGACACCTAGGAAGGGGCAACAAGGAAGGGCTGGAACCTAGAGACAGGTAGGAATCAAGCCCTGAGAATACAGGATAACTGTCCAGCTCTGGACTGTGGTTTTGCACAAGAAAAAACCCAAAGCCATGAGGTTTTCAAGCCCCCAAAGTGGCTTGTTTTGTCAAACTTCAAGAAGCTTCTGTGCCTCAGCCCCTCAAGGAGCAGGGGGAGGATCTCATCACTGAAACAAGGAACAATTATTGAATCACTGACTCTGAAGAGCTTTTGTTCCCTGGATGCACCAGAGCAGGGATTGGAGGACACCTAGCGAGATGCCTCGGCGGCCCCATGCACCAGCGGCACCCAGAGCCCAACACCACCATAGCCCAGCCCTGCCTCAGCTCCATCCTCTCCCCTCCTCCTGTCGTGGCAGGGCTCCCAACAAGAGCTCCACAGGGCTGCAGAGACTGGTGCAGCTTTAGGAAAATGCATAGGAGGGAAGAATTTGATCCTTGTTTCCCATGTCCTAGTTTTCCAACTGCTGACTTAGCATCAACTTTCCGTGACTTCCTGACAGGCCACACGTGCTGCCAATCCTGATAATTCCACCAAGGTCAGGCCCAGCAGTACCCAAAGCTGTGTGACTCCTACAAAACCAGGGATAACAGCCAGGGCTCATCTCTGAGACACTGACTGGGATGCAGGTGGCCCTTATAGCTTTCTGGGTCCTGCACCGTTCATTACCAGAGGTTCTTGTCTCAAGCCCCAGTCAAGCCAATGCTACTGGTGAAAATGGGGCCAAGTCTAGTGACTATGACTTATTCTTGTGGCTGCACTTGTTTAAAGAAAGATCACAATCTTTGAGTGTAAAGACCTGTCTAGGTATAGGCATTCCAGGCTGGATCCAGCCCCTCAGGGATCCTCACAAGCAGAGAGAACAGCAAACAGCCTGGTCATATCCCACGCTCTCTATTGGTCTCTTGCCAGTGCTGGAGCCATTCCCAGGCTTCATTCTGATCCTTGGATCCTTGCGGGAGGAAAGCCAGGCTCTGCAGAGACCCTGTCCCCATTCCCTTTCCTTACCCCACAACCAACACCACCATAAAACATCCTCACAGCTCCTCAGCACAGCAGACACCTGAGAGCCAAACAGCCCATGCCTCTGAGACAGGCAGCTTACAAGATACTGTCCAAAGGAATGCTGTAACATCAAACCCCTCCTCTTCCATTGATGCTGCCCAAGCTGTCACTGTTAAGGAGCACTAGTACTCAGCGCAAAAGCCACGGCCAAGCAAATTAACCTGGTGGTGTATCTCAGAGCAGTGGCTGAAGGAACCCAGGCTGGTGAAGAGAGCAGTGGTAACAAAGACAACAGAACAAAGAAGGCCCTTGAGGAGGAAGCTCAGAGGCTGGGTTCAGAAGCTGGAGGTTTGGAGTCAGGACTGAAGAACGGAGCCAAAGCCAAGCCCTAGGTCCGCAGGGAACAAACCCCTTCTGCAGCACCGTGTGCTCACGTGGCCAGAGCTGACACCACAGAGCAGGGCAAACCCAGCATCCCTGTGCAAACCCGCCACCCCTGTGCAAACCCGCCACCCCTGTGGGTACGGCAGCCCCAGGCCCCCAGGGGCGGCTCTGTCACTTCCGAGGCCGGGTACAGGCCCTCGACGCTCGCAGCAGCAGGGAGGCGATGTGCGCAGGCCAGCGCCTCACGGGGAGCTCCGGGCAGTCTGCAGGGGTCTCAGAGGGCACCGCTCAACCGAGCCCGCAGCTCAGCGGCCGGGCCGGGCCTCACCCCCGCCACGTGCCCTGACACTCGCTCGCCTGACCGCCGTGCCCACGTGACCGCCGTGCCCACGTGACCGCCGTCGGGTGGCGGAGGCGCCCCGTACCCGGCAGCGCCCCGTACCCGGCAGCGCTCCGTACCCGGCAAGCGCCCCGTACCCGGCAGCGCTCCGTACCCGGCAGGGCTCCGTAGCCGGCAGGGCTCCGCTGCGGTGGCGGGCGCGGCGCGCGGCCATGGGCGCGTTATGGCGGGCCTCGCGCTGCGCTCTGGCGGCGGCGTTGTTGGCGGCGGGAGTGGCGCTGGACAACGGGCTGGCGCGGACGCCGCCGATGGGCTGGCTGCACTGGGAGCGCTTCCTCTGCGCCACCGACTGCGCCGCCGACCCGCGCCGCTGCGTCAGGTACGGGCGCCGCTGGGTGGGGGGTGCCCCGGGGTCCAGCCCCGGGAGCGGGGTTGCGGGGTGGGGGGGTGGGGGGGTAGCGGCCCTGGAGGCGTCAGTGCGGGGAGCCAGCCTGCCGTGATGCTCTGCAGCCGTGTCCCCCGGCACCTGCTGTGCCTTCCCCACGTCGGGGCAGAGAGCCAGGCTGGCCCCTGGAGGGATGCCAGGACCTTCCTTGCGCTCCTGACGTCTGCGAGCTTATGGCCAGCCTTTGGCAGAAATGTAGCACAGTCGCTGGTGCTAAAACGGGCCTGCCCCGTTCTCCCTTTGTTTCCCGGTCGTGCCCTGTGGCCAGCGAGCAGCTGTTTGTGGAGATGGCTGATGTGATGGCTGCCGAGGGCTGGAGGGATGCAGGCTACGAGTTCGTCTGCATCGACGACTGCTGGATGGCGCCGGCGCGGGATGGGCGCGGCAGGCTGCAGCCCGACCCGAAACGTTTCCCCAGCGGGATCCGCAAGCTGGCTGACTATGTGAGTGCACCCGCCACCCTGCAGGGCAGGGATGGTGATCACCAGCCTGACCTGCAGCCACGCTGGGAGCAGAGGGAAGGCCAGGTGGGGAATGGCCGCATAGCTGCCCAACCACGGCCTTGCCTGCAGAGGGGTATTTTGCTTTCCTTGCTGGCCCAGCTCCCCTTCCTCCTGCCTCATAGCTCCCCATCCCCAGTTCTCTTTCTGTCTGCAAGCACAGGTCCACTCCAAAGGGCTGAAGCTGGGAATCTATGGTGATGTCGGGAACAAGACGTGCGCTGGCTACCCTGGCAGTTACAATTACTATGACCTGGATGCCCAAACATTCTCCTCCTGGGGTGTGGACCTGCTGAAGTTTGACGGCTGCAGCTCTGGCACTCTGGAGCTGCTGGCAGAAGGTAGGCATGGGCTCGAGGCAGCTCTGCACCACAAGGTGAGAATATTCTGCAGGCAGCAGCAATTCTAGCCCCAGGGTGGGCTCCAGGGATTTGCTTTTCCCTAAGCATACTCATTTAAAGGATTTGCTTACAAAAGTAGGGATGAGACTCTGTTTAGGAGCCCAAGGTGATGTTGCAGGCCCAAATGCTTTTCACCTGTTTATCTTATGTCCAGCTTTCACTGGTGTGAACAGCTTGAAAAGAAGTTTTCTTACACCAGAGACTGCATCATGTCGAGCATGGAAACATTAGTTGTGTACTCTGGGGACTTTTTGTGCAGACTGCTGCCTCACTTCTTACCAGAGGCTCAGCCCTTCTGCAGTGCCTTTACTGGAGACGCCTCAGATCACTTCATACACTTAACCTGTAATCCCTTTGGTGAGGCCACAACAGGGGTCAGCTTGAATGTCGAATAGCTTGTGTCAGCTGTAAAAAGGGCAGTTGTCAGGGCTTTTAACAACAAGAAAAAGGGAAATTCTGCCTTGAAAATCCTACTGGGTTTTTAATTTTAAAGCACGCTAGTGTAAATCTGAGTTCAAAAATTATTTGCACACAGGCTAGGCAAGTTAGCATCTGAAAGCTCAAGCAAATCCCAGTCCCACAGGAGCAATTTGTGGATAAAACGACTCTGAAGGTGGTTTTCTCTTGACTAGGCTCGTGCTGCTGGCACAGTCAGCACCACAGTGTTTGGCAGAAATCCAGCACACTGTCCTGGCTCTGCCTGGCAAGGATAATCTGCCCTAGTGACAATCTCACTGAAGCCAGTTTGTAGGGCATATGCCAGCTGCCACAGTCAGCAGCACACCTCAGCACCTTAAGTGATAGCTGAGCTGAAAGCTCTTCTTGGATTATATGGGTAACCCAGACACAGTTCAGTTGTACTGAAGCAGTTCCAGGGGATGGAGCAAACTGCACTCCCTCTCTACTGAGTAAAAGCGACTTAACAGGTCTGTCTGGGGACAAGGACAGGAAAAAAATAGTGCCTTTGCACCCCTGACCAGTCCATATGGTACAAATGCCTCCTAAGAACATAACTCCTGCAACATTACCCAGCAAAGCTGTACCCAGCAGCCTAATAAATGCCACCTTGTATTTCCCTGGTATTTAGATAAAAAATGCCATACAGCAAAACTGCAGCCTCTTCCCATGGCTGTATGTACAAAGAGATGAGCAGTCTGAGAGTCAGAAGCCTGCCTGTGAACTTTAGCAAAATCTGTGAAAGAAGCTCTCCTCTCCTTGGGAGGCAGGAGACTGTCTACAGATTATAAACTTCCTTGTCCTTTCTGGGCTGTTTCAGCTACAGTGTGTTCAGCCTTCATTTTGCAAGAGTTGAACTGAAACCTGAACCTGTGACATTGGATTAATTCCTCTGGTTGACTAAGATGATGATGTAACCTCTGTCTGTCTTCTTCCTTTAGGTTACAGACACATGTCTCTGGCCTTGAACAAGACTGGAAGGAGTATTGTGTACTCCTGTGAGTGGCCTTTCTACTTGAGGCCCATGCAGCAGGTAAGGAGTGTTTCTCAAGGCTTATCCTGGGGCAGAAGGTGGGAAGAACAGAAAACCATTAAGACTTCAAAACAGCCTCCTCAGAAACTTGGTGCTTTCTGGTCTGACAGAACAAGACTGTGGGTTAGAGGAAAACTACTTCTTCCCCTAGAGCTCTGAAGTATACCCGAGGCAAGTTATTACCTTGCTGAAAAGAGTTTAGTAGAGTCCTGCAGCAAGAAGGCACAGCCCAGATGGAGCATGCCAAAGAACACAGCAGCAGCCATCTGCTTTCTGTCTCCAAGGAACCAATCAACAGAATTGACAATGCTGACACACAGCTAGCAGATAGTTCTGTGTTATTCCTCCCGGATGCAGAGTGCTGCAGACTCAGCCTTCATCATCTCCGGGGACCAGGAGAGAGACTTTAAGAGAGCATGTTTAACAGGAATTCTCCACATTATTTACTGACAGATTTCTGCCAGCTACAGTCCATGACTAACATATTCTTCACCCACAGCTGGCTTCCCCTGTGCCACCATGACAGGGTGGTGCTATTTCATCCCACTGGGAGTTAAAGGCATTAGTCACTGAAGAGTATAGACCCAAGAAATGGTGGTAATTACTGGGTTGTCACAGTTTAATTCCACTGGCCTGGTCACACCTTCAGTAAAATGCAGCTCAAAGGAATTCCCAAACAGTGCTAGATGGCAACAACTGTTCTCCCAAGGGGAGCAGTACTGTTGTCTGGAGTATGGCAGACTGGAGTTACTGGGCATAGGGCATGCTAGAGAATGCATTAGATTATCCAGATAGCTGGTGATGGAATCTGTTACCATAGTTCTTCCCCAAAATATCCCTGATCCAGTCTAGCCTTGTGTACAGTCTTGTTTGGCCAGGCTATCTGGCTAATCACAGTCATTGTTTTGGTAGCCCAATTACACGGAGATCAAACAGTACTGCAATCACTGGAGGAACTTTTTTGATGTTTATGATTCCTGGCGCAGCATCAAGAGTATCTTGGACTGGACAGCACTTCACCAGGACACCATTGTCAAGATAGCTGGGCCAGGGGGCTGGAATGATCCTGACATGGCAAGTAGAGCAACACCCACCTCTGCGCGGCACCAGCAAAAAAAAGAAAATCCTTTCTTCAGCTGTAGGCTGAAAAGGATGGCAAGGGAGAGAACCGGGGAAGAAACATGTGAGGGGAAGGGCTCTGATGGGGTGCTAGGATCAGGAACATGATAAGGAAGTGCCTGGCTGGAAAAGGAACTACAGCTCCAAACTAGCACCAAGGAAGCACTCTGTGTAATGCTGCCTCTGCTAGCAGGGCCAGTTCTAAACACAGGCAAGGCAGCAGGTCTTCCACCAGAAGGAAAAACCCTGGGTGCCACCACTGCAAGGAATGAACATCTGCATTCAAAAGCAGATTAATAAATGCTGTCTAGCCAGTTGAGGATCCTCTATCAGTGGTTCATCCTGAATTACCATACTAGTCATGCCTTGCCTTCCCAGTCAGCCTATCTAACTAGTCTCCAGATAGGGGTCCCACCCTCACCATCCTGTCATTTACCAATGCTTGGCAGCCCAGTTTCTCCTTAGCGGGCAGCGTTACTTGTTTTTTTCCTGTCACAGCTGGTGATTGGGAACTTTGGGCTGAGCTGGGACCAGGCAGTGACTCAAATGGCCATGTGGGCTATTATGGCAGCTCCCCTCTTCATGTCCAATGACCTGCGGCACATTAGTCCCGAGGCCAAATGGCTACTCCAGAACAAAGAGGTGATTGCCATCAACCAGGATCCGCTGGGCAAGCAGGGATACCGAGTCACCAAGGTATGTCAGGATCGGGCTGGGGGTGTGGGGTGGGCTGCAGGGACAGCCTCAGGCTTTAGGAACAGGAGCCCGCCAAGTGTGGCTGTTCCCGAAGCCTCAAGACAGGCATGAAAACCATTCAGGTCTGTCTTCCCTGACATAACCCTCTGGCTTTTCTCCTGGGCAGGACATGGACTTTGAGCTGTGGGAGCGGCCCCTGTCTGGCCAAGCCTATGCCGTGGCAGTGCTGAACCAAAAGGAGATCGGGGGACCCCAGAATTTCACCTTCTCTCTCACCTTCCTTGGCAACGGGCTAGCCTGTAATCCAGCATGCTCAGTTCAGCAGGTCCTACCCGTCAGCAGGGTGTGGGGGGTTTACAGCTGGGTCTCCTTCCTGAGTGTGGAGGTGAACCCAACAGGCACTGTTCTGCTGAAAGTAGTGGCACTGTAGGAGGCAGAGATAACCTTTTTGTGAGCCTCAGGCTCTGTCTAAACTTGTCACAAGAAGGCTCTCCCCTTCCTCCAAGCAGGGTGCTCTCCTTAGGTGTCCACTACACAAGTACTCCTATATGGACTTTGAACCTTCAGCCTAATGTGACAAGTATCCATCACTCCTTCACCAAGAGGTAACAGGGAAAGGAGCACTGCTTATCTTCTGTGTACCCTTTCTCTGGCATTTCAGTTCAAGTCACCCTCCAAAGGGCTCTAAGGGCTCCAGCAGGGCAACAATTCCTGTTAATAACCACTGCCAGTCAAAGAAATGCAAAGGATACGTGCAGCATCTTACAGCTCTCCTTGAGCATTTCAGATACAACAGGGTAACATACCCTAGCTGCCCTGCTTGGGCACAGTCCAAGAACAAGAAAAACTGCTCCTATTCCTACTGAAGAAACCCAACACCCTCCTCAGAGCATGGACATGTACTTCCACCTTCTGGCAACTCAGGGACTGGTGTAAATCACTGCACTTCGTTGCAACTGCTTGCTTAGTATAAATGTGATAAACTATCATGCCTTAAGACTCAGCTTTTGAGGGTTTCTTCTTACCCAGAGTCTTCCTCTCACTGGTGTCTGTCACTTAAATTTTACTCTCCACCACTCCTGGGGTCACCAGGATCCTCTTTCTCAGTGAACTGCCTTCCAGAAATACCCATGTGGTTGCTTTCCACTGCTGGCAGTAGCCTTTAGGTTGAGTAACACAGGTCCTTGTGTGACAGGAGATGGATACTGAAATCACTTATGCAATCATCATATACAAATATGTTCTCTTCTGAGTACTACACAGTGAGGGTATCTTTATTCTTACTTCTGTGATTAGCACTATGATTTAAATGTCCCTTCAAAAGGCTTTTTCTTAATTCTACTGTAAAGGAATACAGCAATGACAGATGAAATTAAATCAGGTTTTAGAGAAGTTTGTTCCAGTCACTAAGTTCTTGTGAAATCCATCACAAGCAGTGCTTAGTAAAGCTGACACAACACAGCCATACAATCTGTCTCACAGGTAGAAGCCAAGGTCTCTACTTTTAGCAGCTGAAGAAGCAGGAGTTTGAAAATGCCAATCACACCAGACAGTACTGAATAAGGAAAATCACAAATTGTGTTACTGTTCAGTAACTCTGAGTCTCTATGATATGGATTTTGCTGTCCTCTAGCTCTGTTTCCACAAGAAAACTATACTCTTAAGAGAGGTTTGCAATGCATTCCTAGCAGCTGCAGAGAGCAGACTTTCTCCTCACAGGCAGCACAGTGCTGATCAATTGGATGATCCTGTCACAGCCCAAGGTAGGCTATCCCATAATGTACCCTGCTCTCAGGAGCTGCCCATCAGTCACCACTCATTTGAAACTAGTGCTGTGTGTTTTCTCTGTTAAGACAGATCCTAAGAGGTGCCAACAGCAGTCACACAGAGGCTAGGCAGCTGGGGCCTCACACCATGGCTCTGTGTGACACCATGGGCACGAGCTGTCCCCTCTCCCATCTGAGCTACTGTAATGCTTGGCTGCTGTGCACAGCTCATGGTTGAGCCACAGCAGGTAACCACTGCCTAATGGTGTTGGTGAGGGTACTCAATCCACCAGCTGCTCCAGGGTCTTTATTGCCCCTTAGGGCAGTGCAACAGTTGCCTGTAGAGGGGCCTACAACCAAGTGCAGGGGCTGTTCAGGGGAGTCTGAATTACTCTGGTCCCTCTTGTTGTGACCACTGGCTGTGTGCAAGGAATCTCACATGACTCTCCTCTTGGGCAAGGGCTTGCAGAAGAAAATGGCCTACCTGGGCAGCTCTGCTGCTTCTTTTTCAATCATTACTTCATCAACCAATAATTCAAATTCACCAGAGCATTCTAAAAATGGAACTGCTGTAATAGAGCCATGAAGTGTTTTACATGAAACAAGCTGCAGACTTTTAGAGGAGACTCTTTTGAAAACAGCTTTCTACAATGGAAGCTCATAAGCCTGGAAAAAAGCAGCAATACAATGCCCACAGAGAAGCCACTGGTGCAATAACTCATCAGAAGTTCAGGCTGTACATAAGTTCTAAACTGCCTTTTGATGACTGCCATCATCCAAGTTTTTTCAAAAGCCTTCAGATTACAAACTGTTCACTTACCAAGCAGCTCTGCAAACACCACCCTCTTGTGAGGTTGATGCACTTGCACCACACCAACAAGACCAGACAAGCAATGGATCACTTTCAAATACTTTAATATGGTCCATAACAAACGGGCAGGGTGGACCTTAGAACTGGATCACCTGGCCCTGTAAGAAGGAAGAGACAGAACAAGTTTATTCAACACTGAGTATCACCACATCTTCTCAACCACTCATGGTACACAAACATACCTTTCTCTTCTTGTCTCCTCCCAGTTCAAAATGTTTGCACCTCTTAATTGCCAGCATCCTCTTGGACCTGCAGTTGGGCTCCACACACTCCAACCTCAGCACAATCTTCTTTGTGGTCTTAGCCTGGGAGGAAAGGAGCAAAGCATAACAATGAACAAAACGTGCAAAAGCAGACAAATTTATGCTCTCAGATCAGGCTTGTCATCTGCACTGCTGAGACTCAACAGCTTGTTCTCAGAAGTGTAAAGAAAAAAAAGCTGCCAACACAGTCAGGCTCCCTCCGTTAAAAACAAGAACAGCAGAGGAGTGCAGTGGATCTGAACCTTCACAAGACAAGACACTGGCAAAGGCATCCAGTGGAGCAGAGATCAGCAGTGTTGGCAGAAAGTCTGTGCCACAGAATGCACCAAGAACGGGCACTTGTGCAGTGTGGAGAACAGCCTGGCAGTGCTCAGAAGCAGCAGCAACACCACATGCTCAGTGCAGACCTGCAGCTACTTAGAAGTTAGATGAAACCCAAAAAAATTACACAGGGAAGAATCAAAAGCTGCAAGGCTGCATCTTTTCAGCTGGACAGAGCTGTAACCAGCAGGTACAAGCCTCAGCCAATCATACATACAATGCTGGCCCAGAACAGAAACAGAGATGACAGTGTCTAGGTGGAAAATGCCAAACTGCAAAAGCAGTACAGCTGTTCTGTGTACTGGCTGCAGAAGCATTTTTGTGCAAGCTCTTCCCAATTCCTGGCAGAAAGGCAACTTAAACTGTTGCTTCACGTTTTAATTTTCATTGGAAGATTTCATCTGCACTAGGGCTTTTCAGCAACAAGCCAAGTCACTTTATAAGCATAACTAAACATTTAACACCAAAAAAACCACCCCAAACTGTAATATATCAGCCCATTGGGTTTTTCTTCCCTGCTGCAAATACCAGATTCCACCTCTGCCCAACTCAGGAGATACACAGAGGTACAGGAGAAAAACATGCTGTAAGACTACAGCCCCAGATACCCACACTGAAGAGGAAGAATCACAGCAGCAAAGTTCTGCAGCTAATCTGTAACAGAAACCACTGCTGCACTTCCACTGCTGCTTTGAGGCTCTTGTAACACAGCAGCTCTCAAGTATTGGCTCAGCAATATGTATTTCCCTGGCAAGGGCAAACTGCAATACAATGATGTGGTGTTATGCAGTGGCCTCGGGAGCTTCATACCTTTAGCAAGCAATAAGGAAAACACCCCTTTTTGTTAAAGGTACCACTTCCTACAAGACCCCACTCCTCTACAGCACTGAGGCTCTCTGCAGAACCTTCTCTGCAAACACAAATGAGTGTCTACATGAGGCAGCAGCAGGAGGGAAGATGAGATGTGGATGAGGACCTGAACACTCCACTCTCAGCAGAGTTGCTGTAACACAGTCCTGAGCACAGGATCACCACACAGCTGCAGGAGGCTGAGGTGTTTCTCTTTGCTGGGCACGTGGAAAGTTTCAGGTCTTCCCTGCAAGAGCAGTACTCACCTTCTTACGGAATATGGGCTTGGTCTGGCCCCCGTAGCCACTCTGCTTCCTGTCATAGCGCCTCTTCCCTAGGAGATGAAAGAACTCTTTTTAGGCAACAGCTCGAGACGTGCTACAAGCACAACTGGCGCTCTTATCAAACCCTAGCAGGCCTCGGTCTACTGCTACACAAGCAATCGGAAGCGATCCCACCTTCCCCCACAACCACACGCTCGAGAAACCACCGTGAGCCTGAGGCGAGACACGGCCGCGTCCCACGGCTCCCGAGCGCACCCATCCTACCCTGTGCGTACAGGGAATCCTTCCCCTTCTTGTACTGGGTGACCTTGTGCGGCTGGTGCTTGCCGCATTTCTTGCAGTAGGTCCGACGGGTTTTCGGGACGTTCACCTGGACGGGCAGGGAGAATTCGGTCAGCACAAGCGGAAGCCACGCGGGGAACCGCAGAGACGCTCCGGCAGAAGCGCTCTGGGGCGCCCATCTCCCCGCCGCTGCCGAACGCGGTCCGGCCGCCTTTCCCTTCTTGTAGGACCCCCCGGGCTTACGAACTCTTCTCGCCGCCCAGATCCGGCCTAGCCGCCGGACGAGCACCCACCGCGGCGGGCGGCACCTCGTGCGGGCGGAACGAGCCGCGGCCGAGGCGGATGGCGGCGGATAGAGAACGGCCCCGGCCCCCAGCACTCACCATGGCGGCGGCGGCCCGGCGAGAAGGAGCGGCGCGGAAGCGGAAGCGGAAGCCGGTTGCGCCGGCGGACCACCGAGCCAAGTGCGCGAGCGAGCGGCGCGTCGGACGCGCGGGGCAGCGCCACCTCCCGGCAGGAGAAGAGCGGGGCGGGGATGGCGGCGCAGGGGCGGGGCGCCAGCGGGCGGGCGGGCAGGCAGGCAGGCAGGCAGGCAGGCAGGCAGGCAGGCAGGCAGGCAGGCAGGCAGG
>JAOEGS010001446.1:12755-36313 GCA_025447755.1 Corythornis vintsioides | reverse complement strand
ATATAGGGAGCATCCAGTTCTCCCTCAAACATTTGGTAGTGGATGGGAATCGCTAACAGCTGTAGTGACACCACTCCTGACTGAGAAACGCTTCCTTCTGGTCGGCCATGGGGAAATACCTCACCTCAGGTCTCCCTTTCCTATTTCCTTAAAAAGCAGACTGGGATGTTGATCAGTGCAGAGCAGTTTGGCTGTAAAATTAAGTGTGTTCAAGGTT
This sequence comes from Corythornis vintsioides, assembly GCA_025447755.1. Taxonomy (NCBI): domain Eukaryota; kingdom Metazoa; phylum Chordata; class Aves; order Coraciiformes; family Alcedinidae; genus Corythornis; species Corythornis vintsioides. Next base: position 36,096 of record JAOEGS010001446.1, on the reverse strand, counting down.
AAAGGCTTTATTTTTAGAATGTGTACTGGAAAAATATTTTTTTTTTATCAAAATTCTCCACTGTGTGCCCTGGTGGAGGTGCTTTCACTCTGTGTTCTCTATTAAGAAAAATATAAACAGAATAAAGCCTTTACAGCTACTTATTTTTTAGCTGAGTTGAAAACCTTGCTTCAGTTTCCTGACAAGAGTAGTTACCTTCTCAGTTTCATTTTACCTTTTAACTTTATCCAATCAATTTTTTTATTGACTTTGCATTAAGAAAAAAAAAATTAAAAAATACTCAAGCTTTCCTTTCTTTATTACATCTAAAATCCATCTCGGGACACTGTGAGCCCTTTTATTCAGGATAAGAGACAGAGGTATCAAACTCCTAGGTCTTTTTTTAAGCAAAGGGATCTCTGGTGCTTATAACCTGTGAAGCCAGGCTGCTGCTTTCCTAAGTCTGAGATTCTGCAGTCAGTGCCAGTTGACCAAAAGTATTTTCCTCCTTTAGTTTATACCTGCCTAGTTTATTTTCCTCTTTTTTCCCTTTCCTGTTTCCATTTGCTGTTGTTTCCCTCCCATCTGTTCCCCCCCCCCCCCCCATGTGTTCAGACTTTGTGGTGATGCTGTGTGGCTACAGAAAAGGAGGCTTTGCCTTCTGTGACCTGACACCAGGCAGAAATTCAGCCAGGGTAAGAACAGAAGAGAGCCCTTAAGCTCAGCACAGGAGTCCCGGGACTTTCCATTATTAACAATTAAAGGTGATTCCAAGATGAATTAGGTAATGGGTTAACTAAGGAATGAAAAGAGAACAAGGATAAACAGAGAGATCCTACCTTGCAAAAAATCAGATTATTAAGATTACATGCTGCCTGCCTGCCTGTCTGGGAAAGGGAGAACAAGCTCCCCTGTTTTCAGTATTAATGTAGTTAGCAGATAAACTTATCTGGCACATCATATACCATATCTGTTGCTGTTTAATTGAAGCTTTGCAAGGAGGTGTTTACTGGCGAGTGGGATAAGAAACAGAAGCATCCTGTTCACCCCAGCACTGCTTCAGCTTTTTCTCTGCAACAGTAAGCAGTGAAAATATGTTTCTTCCTACCTCCTACACCCTGCCCTAATCAGCATCATATCGTGGCTGGATCTAGACCAAGAAGTATTGTTTGAGTAAAATATGAAGACAGTGACATGGTTTTGTTTTCATTGTTGCTTTGATCTGATTTGTTTCTGAGGTGTAAGGTACTGCTGTATTTTTGTAGGGCTATAGAATCATAACCTTTTTCTTATCTCAAAGGTCATACAACATCATCTTTCTGTTTTAAGGGTGATAATTTCTAAGTCAACTTGCTTCATCTCTGGTAGTTAAAAGTAGAAATAATAAAGAGTATGTATTTTGATATGGTTGGTGTTCTTCCTGAGATGCAGGAAAATGTATATTTAAGAGTATGCAGAAGAGTAGTTTTGTGCTAGAAGTCATTCAGTGAGAGAAAAATTGGATCTCTGAAAGGAGAGAGCTTCCAGTTGGTGGTTCAGTGAATAAAAAAAATGAACTTTATGGAAAGTCTTGGTAGATTAATTTTTTTTTTCTGTAAGAAAATCAGTGTAGGTACTGAAGCTTTTTGTAAAATGTAGTCCTTAAAGGTGGAACTATTCACTTCTCCAGCTCAGATTTCTGAAATGTGTGTGCTTTTGCAGTATTACTGTAGACTAGCAACTGGATATGGAAGGGCTTGGAATATTTGCTGTTGAGGATCAACCTTGTTTTGGTAATTTGATTTCCTTCAAAAATGGGAAATTATTAGTCTTCCTTTCATTACCACATGAATGTCAGGTCATCAAAGCAGTTGACTGGAGTATGGCTTTGAGTAAGTATTTTCTAATTGGCTAAGTACTCACAGTAATTAACTTCTGCAGTGGGCATTCTGCACCATGATGCAATTTGGTGGTGAGGAATGGCTCGGGTTTTAACAGTGTAGGATCAAAAAACCCTTTGTATTGCAAAGGCAGGGAAGATGCCTTCAGGATGCTGGTAGTTTATTTTTCAGAAATCATAATAATGAGTGCACTTGACATTTTGCAGCAATGAAATGACTTCTTTGCCCTGTTTTTGTTGTGTGAAGGATTGCACGTGTCAGTGAAGGGAACCTCATTCTGCTGTTTCATGCACTTTGTCATTTCAAGGTCTCAGGATAAATTCTCAAATGTTAAGAAATGATGTCAGAATTAAGATTGTGAAGATGTGACCATAGTTTGCTTACCTTTTGTGCCTACCTTTATTAAGATATAGTTCTTAATTACACATCTCTGGTTGCTGGGTTTTTTTTCCTTCCCTGCAGAAGCATTCCTCAGAAGAAATTTGCCCCGTACACTGTGGAATCTGACTGCACTGGGCAGCAGTAAACCTAGTCTCTAGGGCAGTTGCTTCCTTTAAGTAAGTTTGGTGACAGAAGGCAAATAAAACAGAAATCTGGGAAGATTTTATTCCTTCTTGGCGAAGACATCTGAATTCCAGCTGTGCAGTATCAGTGATAGTTATTTCTTGTTTGGAGGCTGAGTGGGGATGGCATGTAAGGGGTGTCCATGATTGATGCTGCAGGTATGAGCATGTAATTTGCTGTGTAATATAACATTAAAGTAATTAACTTCTTGGGTATCACACATCAGGCACCTGAAGTTGGCACATAAATCCATCCCTAGCCATGTGCTTTAATGTTGTATCTGTAGGAATAATAACCATGCTACTTCAGTGGGACCAATATGGTATCTGACTATTTCAGCAACATTAATCTAACCTGTCAGTGGGCTGCAGTGGCCTATAATGAAATTAATTACTATATGAATTTCAGGTGGGGTTTTTTTGTTCATTTGTGGTTTTTTTCTTTGATTTGTTTGTTTTGGTTTGGTTTTTTTTAAGGTAGAGTACATGATGAACAAGAACAAACAAAATACTGACTAGTAACCTCCTAAGTGTGAACCTGGAAAAGATTCTGCAAGAGCATAAGGATCAAAGCCAATCAATTAAACTGTCATAATGTACTTCAGTGCTCATGTCCAAACTCCAGGGCTTAATTCTGTTCACTTGAAGTTCTTTCTAATGTAGTTTGTGTGCTGTTCACTAACTGTTAATAATTGCAGTCGGATCAGCAGGTTTGGAATCTACTCTCTAGGCAGTCTGCTGCTATTTGAGCTGGTGGTATCTAATAATACCCTGTCATGCTTTATAGGGATCAACCCTGGGCAGGATGATGCATCTGCTTGTGCCGAGGGTTTTATGGATCTTTGGAGTGTGGAGGATGACCACTGGAGAAAGGCATGCCATGCTCTGACACTACGAGATGCTTTTACTGCAGTTTTCAGTTACCAGCAATGTACCTCTCCTTACCCTGTGATCCACTTTTTTTTTTTTATTATTTTTTTCCCCCTTACATTTTTTTCTCCAGCACTCTCTAGTGGAGTCTCTTCAGCCACCCCATTCCTGTTTTCAGACTTCAGTCGCCCTTCTGGTAGCCACCTCTTCGACTGTTGTTGCAACTGCAGCCTGGTTTAAGTTGAAAGATACTTTTCTTTTTTTCCTGTTTCTTAGAGGAGGGTTACCCCTAGATGCTCAGGATCATGTCTGAGAGATTGGACTCCATCCATTCTTGTTTTCATCTATTGTTTTCTCTCACCCTCCATTTTCTCCATGAGTTTAATCCTGCTCCTTCCACATTTGGTTAGATTATCTTCTAAATTGTCATTACTTAGTAGTGGGATTTTGGAAAGGATAAGTCAGCTTCCTAACTTGACTTTGTATTTCACCCAATACACCTGGAAGTGATAGGAAGAGTTTTTAATTTTTATTTTTTTTTCCTGTTCCAGGCTGGATGAACTTTGAGATTTTAACAGATAAAACACACTGTTTTCAATAGAGAGTATGTATCTTCTACAGATTCCCCCCAAAACTTGCAAGCACATCTGTATTCACCTTGCTGGAAGGCTGATGAATTCTGCATCCTATAAACACTGGCCAGAATTTGAATTCCAGCTTTCAAGTATGCTGAGTTAAACCTTCCAAATGTGCTAGAGTTAAACTTTCCTAGAGCAAACACTGCAAATTTTGTTTTTATTTTCTAAGATAATTTTTATTCATTAAAGTCTCGTGGGTTTTTGAGGTCTGGGGCCTTTATTAATTGACAGGTTGAAATAAGAGTGCTGAGGAAGATCTTGGAATATAACTTTCAGCACAGTTTCCTCGATGTTTCTAGCAGCTCTGCAAGTAGGATATTACAGTGGGAAGCGTCAGGCAGTTGTAATAATAGTTACTAACCTTTATTTTCATGAGAGAGATGATCATTTGGAATAAAGTACTTACTAAAATGTAAAAATGAGTCAAGTCACAATACGTTTAACTTCATTTTCTGTTTGCAATAGCATAGTTATATTTTTACAAATTTGACTTAATCTGACTGTCTGCTTACATTTGCCTCCCCCATACCAGCTGCTGCTGAACCATGGGATGCTGTAGCTATCCTTGCTGTGAGCCTGCTGCTGCTTTTTCTAGGACTGCTGTGCTCTTTTATGTGCTGCTCTTATCCATCCTGCAGAGCAAGTGCTGGTGAAGAATTGTCTTTTGGGAGTTAGCCCCACAGAGTACCAAGCTGCTTTGGAAGCTTAGCTGCTGTACTGAGGACATTGTTAACTTAGCAAATAGCTGCAGTGGTGTAGAATGTTAAATCTGTTACCACTTTCTATTTATTAATGTTCTTCTCTTGGAATTTACTAAACTACAGCCATCAGGATAATGAAATGAATGTCCTTGTTTCCATCCATGGAGATTTAGCTTAAACCTATTTTAGAGGCAGTTTAAACTGAACATCTGACCTTGCCCTGAGAGTGAAAGAGGGCTCTGCTTCGGAGTTTCTCTGCCCACAGAGACAGCATGGGCAGCTACTTGTAATTTAAACCCTTTAGTTCAGTAGTGTATTCATCTGTAGGGCTGTCAAACTGCACAGGGAAGCTCACTGAGCGTAAAGCCCCTTATACCAGAGCCTCTTGCTCTGGACATAGGAATGGCTGCATTCCCTTTACTAATAAGTATTTTAAAATGCAGGGGAATCACTTCATGTCCATCTCCATTCCTGTGGAACTTGTCTGCCTTGTTCTGTCCACACTGGGTTGCTTTGTGCATTGTTGGAGGACATGATGTTAAAATATGAAGAACCTGTAAGGTGCCTAACTGCCCATTAATATAATTAATCTGTATTAATAATCTGTAAAAGGGTTGGGTTTTTTTCCCCCCACATTAATGATATATGGCTTAACTAGTCTGTAACAGCTCCTGGTGTTACTGTAACCCAAGTGCCACTTCAGTCTAACTTTGTTTCTTTTCTTTAATAAACTGTCACATCTTTGGGTGTTTTGCCATTTAATTCAAGTGATGTTGAGTATCTTCCTCATTTAGCTACAATTTGAAGTGACATTGATGTATCCCTGACACCCTGATCATTGATCTCTGTGCATAAGGCTACAGAGCAGTGCTTGCTGTTGCTGTGGGGGCAACACTCTTGGGTTGCTCTCCTTTTCTAATGTGTTGAGATAAATATTGAAGTATATCTTTTAGCAAGTAACTTAAGGAAATGTTTGAAAGATCTCCTGTGCTGACAAAGTTCCTTTATGAGAAACTTAAATAGCCTTTGAACAAAATTATATACCTGCTTCCTCTAATGTATTTGTGTAGCTATTTTCTTTGGAATTGAAAGAAGAAAGAAGTGGTTTCAAATAAACAGTGAAGCTCCTGACTTCAAAGAACTTCCTTCAAAAGTGAAAACTTCACTTTCCTTTCTGAAATGAATAAAAAACAAATATACCTTAACATGTTAGATTTTAAAATTTTGTTTTACTCGTATGTTTAAATCTAAAGGGATTTTTGTCTTGGGCCTTTTATAGAAAAAATATTAGTATAGGACACCTCAAATTAGATTACATCATGGGCATGCTACAGAGGTGGGCTTGGTAGTGCTGGGTTAATAATGGTTGGGCTTGATCTTGAGGGTCTTTTCCAACCTAAATGATTCTGTGAATTGGTGTTGGAAAAGATCTACTGCATTTATTCTTATCTGCTGCATATCTTTATTATAGTGCTGTGAAAAGTTCTTGGGGTTGAGGTCCCTGAGTGAGAAGAGGCAGTACAGCTGATTTCTCTGCAGTGATGCTGCAGGAGAGTTGCTTTGCTTCTTCATTGCCTCCTTACCTAGAGCATCCCCAAAACAGAGCAGATAGCATCTGTTCTCATGCTCTGCTCAACCAGGGCATTACTTAAGGAATATAATTAAAACATAATACTTTTTATTGGCAAAGAATGCTTAATTAGGATGAGTGTAGATACTTGATCTTCAAATAAGCTTCTGTATACCCACAAATCAAATGTTCCCAAGTCTTGGACACCCATTTGTTTGCATTGCTTTTATTATAACTACAGGTTGAATGCTCCTGAAATCCTGTCTTCTTCAGACTTTATTGGCAGTTCAGTTCTTCTCCAGCTGTGACCTGTAGGGACTGCTTTCCCCATCATCTTTACCATGCTGAGTGTGCTCTTGCTATCTTAACAAGGGTGTATCTAGCATCAAAAGTGTATATCCAGCATCAAAAAACTTGTGCTTTTTTTTCTGTTTGTTTGCTTTAGTCTGCTATCAAAGCTTGTAATAAAGAGTCTGCTCCATTACCAAAAGCACTGTGGTATAGAGCATGATGCTAATCTCCTGGAAATAACATTTTTATTAATTCAGTTCTACTTCATAGCAGATTTTTGATTGGTTCAGAGAACCATTTTCTCAGATCCATTAGTGAAATATTCTATTCTTATTGACAAGCCAGAGCAGGTGTCACTCCCATATGAATACAATGACTATGGTTTATATACCAGATGTTCTCTGTAGCACAGTAATTGGTCTCACTTCCTCTTGCTTTTAATCAGGGCATATTATTAAATGGTATAGCATCAAAATAGTGAAATTATTGGAAAAAAATCCCTGTCACAGCTACATAGGGAAGTATTTAGTTTATTAGAATAAAATTTATTGAAGGAAGCTTTTCTTAACACGTTTGTTTTTCGGTTAGAATAGGTTAGTATAGAAAGTGCATTGCTATTCCATCCTGTATTTGGTATTTTGGGAAGGATTTTCTTGGGGGGAGGAGAAAATTCTTGTTTGAAAATGGAAATACTGATGTATATGGACATAACATTTCAACATCAAAGTTACATGTTTGTTTCATACTCGAGCTTGTTCTAGATTTAAGGAAGCTTGCATTCCTCACCAAAATTCTATAATTGTACCCTTTTTACAAGGCAGAACTTGGAACTACTGGAACATCTGGCATCCAAGGCCTCTGTTTAAAAATCTCCCTTCTTGCCATTTGTGTGTGCAGACTGGTTTATAGCTCATTAATGTATTGTTGAGGCACTTAAAAAAAAAACCAAGGTTGAAGGATGTGGAGTAAAAAAATCTTTTGAAGAATTGGATTGTTATTATAGTATTAGAGTTTTTTTCTTCAAATTAAGTTTGATAAGAAGTGTGGGCTATTCTAGATGAAATGTGTAGTCAGAGGGGACTATGGAAACAGCAGGGAGTTACAAAGAAAGGGAATCACCTCTGAGCAAAGTGTCATACCTGGTTTAACTGTGCATACCCAGTCAGATATCTAAGAAATCTCAATAATACTCAGAATACTCCTGCTGTAGCTTTCCCAGTGATTGTCATCCCCTCACCTTTAAAAACAACCCCAAACAAATCCCAGTCCCTACCCCAGCCCAGAGTGAGAAAGCACAGAAGGTGGGGTGCATTGAGCTGGGGACACCCTGTTCATTCCTGACCTCTGCAGGTGGCTGATGAAAACTTGCAGCCTGGAATCAAATCACAGCACACATCTAATGGGATTTTAGCACTAGAGTAATAATAGTTCCCACATGAGAAGCAAGCACACTGTCAGGCTGCTGTAAAATTCATTACTAAGACACAAACTGTACCTGCTCAGGTGCAGCTTTGGCCAGTCCCCCCCGCTGCTTCTGATAGTGTAGTATCAGAAGTGTATTCTGATATATAGTCAGAATATGATATATATTATATATATAAACTTTTCTGAGTTGAAATTCAAGTGGTTAGTGTGGCATCTTGTTGGGGTTATAGCCTCATTCTGTTGTTCTTCTGTATGTGCCATTAGATAGCAGTCAAAAACCAGATTATTTTGACACAGAACATATATCCCAGGACATTTTAAACCAGCTATTTAAATTTTTTATGGAAAAACATTTTCTAAAATAGTTGGGTTTTCTGTCTTTTTTTAACCTGGTTATTTTTTACTTCTCTTAAATAAGAGATGGGACAGCCCAGAAAATAGAGTGCTTAAAGATGACAGGATTTCTCATTTGCATGGGAAAGTGATTTCAGAACTTAAGGTTAATTTTTGTTGTCGTGTCATCGTGGTATCTTATTTCTTAAAGTTGACTGCAGGAAGTCTCAGAGGAGCGTAAATGCAGTATCAGCAGCAGAGCTCTAACCCAGAGCTGTTCAGAAGACAGCCTGTCATGTGGCAAAGTTGGAAAGAAGAGGAAGGGTTCCCTGTCATTTGGCACTGATGTTTATCTGGCAGCCCTCCCATCTTTTCTAATCTTGGCTGGTGTTCCATCAGTCAATGCACTTTATATATGGATTGCTTAAATTCCTTTGATTCAATAGCCAGCTGAAAATGTGGTGCCTCAGAGAAGGGAAATCAGACCCGTGCTATGCCATCATAATGAAAAATACCTATTGTTCCATTTCTGAACTATTTAGTTACTCTCCTAGCTGTTAAAATTGTGGATTTTTGCTTAATTTGTCTATTGAAGTTTCTGTCACTTTAAAAAAAAAAGAGTGAATCTTATGTAAAACCAAAGATTTTAATGATGTTTCTTCTCAAGGTTTATTATTTCAGTCTGATTCATTTCCTGTTTTCCTGCTAATACACTGACAAAAGCAGAAAGGAGTAGCCTTTGACCATTTGTTTGCAAATCCTGCAAATATGTAATTTATCGTAGTGCCAGTGGCTGCCTGTAGCTCTGAAGTGATGCAAACATTTGTGCATCATCTGTCAGGCTCTGGTGCCCTTGCATCCCTGGATAACCTGCTCCAATCACTGCTCCAAGGCTTCACATCTCTCTGGGGGGAAGTTCTGGGCCGGTAAGAGAAAGATGAGGGTAAGTCAGAACTTCTGTTCTCTTAACATGAGAACCAGAAAGACAGTAAGATAAATAGCAAATTAAATACTGATTTTAAAGGAGAGCTATGTTTTATTAGGCTGAGCCAATTGCCATAGACTTGGGGATTCACAACATTGAGATACTTGATATTTGTGGGTGGCAGTATATAAAGTGCTAGAACATACTGGCAGAGGGATAAGCTTACCCCTTGGATTTGAAAGCAGCCTGACAAGTTAAGAGTTTGTTTAGGGCACTGGAGACTTCTTACACCCTTCATCTGCACCGTGGAGCCTTCCATACTCTGGAGACAGAATCCTGTATTTGTGAAATTCACTGCAACTCTTCTTATGTTCTAGTGAACTTTGAGGGTAGCTGGGAATGTTGATGATTAAATAAACTGTGGGGTTTTTCCCATGGTTGCTGTTATCTCAAAATGTGTTAAAATTGTAAAATCTTAATGTATTCTTGTACACCTTGTGAGGTTTGGGAAAAAAGATGGAGCTTTTTACAGTATATATTAAAGATGTACTAAGAGTATGTCTTGCATAAGTGCTACATCCCACCTCTCTCAAGCAAATGCCTGGAAAAAGATAGAACCATAGAATTATTGAGGTTGAAAAAGACCTTTAAGATCATTTAGCCCGTTCATAAACCCTGTTCTTCCAAGTCCACCTCTAAGCCATATCCCCACACACCACATCTCTATGGCTTTGCAACACCTCCAGGGATGGCGACTCAGCACCCTCCCTGGGCAGCCTGTTCAGTGCCTGACAAGCTTTTCTGTGAAAAAAAAATTCCTGATGTCCAGTTTAACCCTCCCTTGGTGCAGCCTGAGGCCCTTTCTTCTTGTTCTGTTACTAGTTACCTGTGAAAATATCAGCACCTACTTGTCTATAAAATCTTTCAGGTAGCTGTAGAGAGCAGTAAGGTTTCCCTTCTTTCAACAGGCTGTTTTTTTCATGATGTTGTAATTCCTGCTGTAATTACAAATATATGAATTAAAAAGCAGTTGAAGTTTGCAATTTCTCTTATAAAACAGAAGTAATCAATTAAATATCTTTTAAAATTCTGTTTGGGATTGCAGCAGTGGAGTACTGAAATCCTCTTCAAACTTACATTGTAGAATTAGCTTAAGTTACAGTATAGCACATACTTTCTTGGGTAGGGAGACTGCTTCACTTTGGGAAGCAAAAGCAAGGCCTTCAAGCATTTACATTATTTTTATCATGAGCCTTTCTAGGTGTAGCTTAGGTTTGGTTGGGTTTTTTTCAGGGTGGTTTTTTTTTTTTAGTACTTTAGAAAATTTAATTTGAAAGTATTGACCTTTTTCTGATACAGTTTATGAAGTTAGTGCTGATCATTAAGTTTTTTTGAGACCATTTTTGTCTTTTGCTTTTTATCAAGTATTTGTCTTTCCTTCAAGGTGTGTATTGGATTTTTCCCAAACTGTACTTAAGTATACTACATCAATCCTTGATTCTACATGAAAATCATCATAGTAATACAAAAATATTATTGTCCAGGTTGCTATAGAAAGACTTGGGAGCTCAGCTTTCTTGGTCTGTCTTGACAATATATAAAGGATTAGAAAAGGTGTCCTTATTGAGATAGAAATTTCCAGCAGGAGCCCTAGTTGTCACAAATGCTGAAACACAGCCATCATCCAAACCCATATGTTCATTTTGTTCTGTTAGCAAGCCAAGCTTGAGGAGTAGGTGTCATGTACACAGGTATTTAAAACCAGTCCAAGTACCTGAAGAAATAGAGCAGCCTCTAAAACCCTGCATTTTTTTTCTCCTCACTGTCCTGAGAATAGTTTGCCTCTCCCTGCTCTCCCTCCCACGCTGCAGTGTCACTGGTGCAGTAAATTTGTGAACAATCAGTATTGCCATGGTGTGCCAGTTGTAGACACCTGGGACTTCTCTGGTAGCTTCTTTCACTCCACTCACTGATATTTCTTCTTAGTCCTTTTCCTCTCCCTACTTCTGCCTCAGCAGCACAGCCCTCTCTGGGACTGTGATTCCATGGGTGGCTGTGGATGTCTGGGGGAAATGAAACGGAAAGGAGAGGGATTGTACCCAGAGGGGGAAAGCTGATTAGCTGAGTAACTTGCTCGTTGTTTCTCACACAGTTTCCTGTTCCATTGAAAAGCCACAAGAGCAGCAGAAGCTGCTGTGACTTCTCAAAGGGGGAAGTGTGATCAGATGTAAACTCCTCCAATGATGTCCAAACTGAACGTTAAACAAAGCAGTGCCTTTCTGAACATAGCTGTTGCCTTCCCAGTATGGACACTGGCAGCCTGACCAGCAGTGCTTTGAAAAGCTGCCCTCAGCATACTTCAGTTTGAGCTAAAGCCCTAGTTAGTGTAAGGAAAGAATGACAGTCTTCTGATGGGAGACAGCAATTCCTTCTTGGCCAGTGTTGTGGCAGGCAAGTTGACCTGGCAGACTGATGTAGTTTTATTCATATTCTCAACCTGTTTTGATGTTAGAATCCTTTTATTAGAATGTGCCTTGGCTTTTCTGCTTCCTTAAATTCCACTACACAGCTCTCCATTATACAACTCTGATGGCTACAGTGATGACTTTCTTTTGCTGTGTGACAAGTTTTGAGCTCCTAAGGAGGTTTCTTCAATAATGATGGCTAAAAGTTTGCAGCAGATATTTCTGGATTTGCATGTGACTTTAAAAGTGAGGAATCGTTTATGTTCCTTCAATCCAATAGTTGGGAGCTTTCAACTGGTAGAATAACTTGAGTGCTGAACAGTGGGACTGCAAATCAAAAAGGTCAGAAGGAAGGACAGAAATGGAATTGCCATAAATACCTTTATTGACAATGGTGATATGAGCAGGAAAAAGACTTAAGGAAAAAAGAGTAGCTAAAAGGACTTCAAAATAAGTTTCTAATTGAGTTGAGTAACTGGTTAGAGAATAGTTAGTCTATGAACCCTCATCACTGAAAACAGACAATATACCAGAAATGTATAAAGATCTGCAATTTTTTGCAAGGGAAATAAAATTTGTGGAGATACCTGCTGTTTTGAATCAGATTTGAAGCTTCTAAATAACTGTTAAAACACGAGAATTCTTATTTTAACAAATAACCTATTTTAAAATGTCTCACTCCTGGACTAGTAGAACTTTATTTTTACTTTTTTATATGCCTTATTTTTTTTGGGTAAGGTGATTAAATTTCAAACTCAAGAAGTTAATCCCAATGGCAACAGATGTGCAGCTGAGTTTTTTGCAGGGGACTGTCATTCCTCAGTACAAGTGATTGGGCCTGGTTTATTCTCTGCTTTGGCACTGGTACAACGTGTGATTTATTTCTATCTCATGCTAGCTGTAGCAAGGAAACCACAGCATATTGCAGTGTAACAAGGTTAGAGAAGTACATTTCAAATTGAATACAAAACAGTCATCAAAGATATTCATTCTATGGAAGTTTCATCCTGTGTTACAAAGCAGACGTGGGGGAAAATGAATCCCTTGCACAGATGCTTCACCTTTGCTGCAGGCAGCCCTGAGCTGCCTGAAGAGTGGGGCTGGTGATGCTTCTCCATTCTTGAAACCTTCCATAGTTCTGGAGTTTGTTTATCCTGGCTGTTCCCTCCCCACTCCCTGAGAGAGCATACTATGGATTTTGATTTTGTGTCAACAGCCAAAGGACAGATCTGCCCAGGATTTCTACCTGTAGTGGTCCTTCAGCTGAGGGGGAGGGAGCTGTGATAGCTGCACTTGGCAAAGAGCAGCTTGGCAGCATGTCCAGCTATTTCATATTGATCTGGTCTTGTTGGGAGATGGCAAATGCAAATACAGGTTTGGCCAGGTCACAGTCCACTGAGCTGATACAGAATCTCTTGCTAAACTGCAGTTAATTCCAGGTAATGTTTCATAGTGTCACCAGGTTATCTGGAAGCAGACGTGGCCCTTTGTGAATATGAAACTTGAAGCTCTTTGGGTTTAATTTCCCTTCAGATGCCAACATCATCTCTGGTTTGTCTGGTTGCTCAGTCAGATGCTCATTTTTCTCCCAGCAGCTGATTTTCATTCAAAGATGAAGTCAGTTTGTGAGTGGCTGTGAAAGCCAAGTCTCATTACCTTTGAATGTTGGTGTGCAGGTTTGTAAAGCCACCTTTAAAATCAGTTGCAGCTTCCTGATGTCCTCTGAGAGGCTTCTGTTTCTGTGGCATTTGCTGTGTGTCAGGCAGAAGCTCTGATAGAAGTGAGGAGCCTTTTATTGGAAGTTTAGGGGGTAGCTAAGGTGTGAAGATGGCTCTCAAGGGACTTGTGCAGTAAGGTGACTGCAAATGTCCTTTTGAATACAGGCTTCAGTGTGAGGATCTGTGACATGAGCTGTCACCTGGGAACGTGTGGCTTGCTCAGAGCAAGTGCTGACTTGTGTGAGGGTATCTTCAGAATGCTGGGGTTGGGTTGGAGCAGAGGTGACCCCTGGTAGCTATAAAAAGCTGAGTAGAGGAGGCTTTTGAGTTATTTTTTGAGATCTTTTTAGTATTGTTGATTTCTCAGGTAGTCAGTGTGAGGTTTTCTCAGACTGTGAGGTATTCTGCACCATCATGGACACTGTGTCTGCAGGCAGTTTCAGGAATCCCTTAGTCATAAGTGATCTGCAGGGTATAGAAACCATTATCTCTGGCTCCAGTTTCTGCTTTTAGAATATTCTACTGTTTCTTACTTGAGGCAGCCTCTTTATCTTTGAAGAAGGACAGGAGGACAGAGCACTGCTGTCAGCCCATGTCTGTCTGGGCCAGGCAGGGTGGCCCAAAGGGACACAGTGTGCCAGCAGAGGCCTTGCCATGGGTAGGATGGGAGCAGGGCAGCAGGCTGTGCCTGCTCTCCAGTTGTTGCTGAGCTCCTTCCTTCAGCTGACCTCTTCAGCTCTTGCTGCCACTGCTTTATCTTCCTGGCTCTGGTTGATAGAAAATTTACCTGGGAAATGAGTGGGTCACATGTGACTGTGCCTGATACAGCTCTAGTCTCCAACTGAACACTGAATTTGTCCTCCTCTGCTCTTTGCTTTTCTGCATTTGTTTTCCAGATCAGGAACCCAACCTCTGAGTTGCATTAAGTCTCCTTTGTGCTATGTAAATACTTCAAAAGCATCTGCTGGCAAGAAAACTTTGATGTCAGTGAAGTTAGGGAGAGGTTTCGCATTGTGCACGTTTCTGGCAGGCTGTTGTGGATAATAGCATGTGGGGATTGAAGCAGAATTCCAGGGGGAGGAATCATCATGAATGGTGTTTGTAGCTTGCTACTTGGTATATATCTTTTATGAGGAAAAAATGTACTTGAGAAACTCTGTATTGTCCCATCTGTGACAGATCTTTCAGGTTATTTATTATTTGTGCCTGACACTTCTGGCCTGTGGGATATTTGTTTAGCTCTTTAAACTGGGATTGCAGTTACAGTTCTTCACTGGTGTTACAAATTAAGATATTTTTCAGAAGCAAACTTCATGTATTTCTCATGGATTTTTTTTTTTTCCCATTGTTAACACTGGCCTTAGGTAAGCAATAAGAAAATAAATTGGTAATCATCTACTGCAGTTTAAAATTCCTAATGGCTAACTGGCAAGTAGAAAGCAAGCAAGGACTTAAAGACACTGTGAATTTATGATCAGAGAAGATGGTATCTTATTTTTAGGGTGAACAGAGGATTGACTTATTTGCTGATAAATATCTCTGATTTGGAAATAAATACAAAAGCCTGTATGTTTGAAACAAGTAGTTTGAATGTAAGATTTATTTGTATGCACATAGATCAGGAGAGCTCTATTTAAGGCCATCAGTGCAGAACTGAGGCTGTCACTGTGACAGGATTCAAAGTCAGGCTGGAGGATTGCAGCTGATTTAAAAAATAAACAAGAAGCTTTCAGAGTGTTTACAAAGTATTTACTCTGCTTTTTAAGGGAATAATTTATCCTGACATTTGAGTTGTGTATCTCAGGTTTAGGCTAATGAGTACTCTTGGCCTGAGGCAGCATCTTCTGTACTAATTTACTTGACCAAATGTGATGTTTCTATGGTCTAGGAAGCTTTTAAATCTGACTCAAGATGTTGGGTTTGGGGATGTTTTTTGTTTAGTTTTTATATTTACTAAAAAGGGTATGTTTGAAGGCCCTCGAAGTATGATTTTTACCATAGAACTTGAAATAACACAGGTTGGTTTGGCGACTATAATTAGAAAGTGTTTAGCTGTTCTGAATAATGGAGGAAATAAGCAGAGTGGCTTTTCTAGGAATTGCACTGTGCTTACTTCAGGGGTTTGCTGTTGTGCCTGTAATTGTTTGAAATGGGTGATGTGTCACAGTCTGTTGAGCAAAGAAAGGGACCTGACTAGGAATGGTTCCATAACTATGTAGAAAGTGCTGTGTGGAGAAAAAATGACACTCAGCAGAGTATATTGAAAGACGCATTGTAGTGAGTTTTCATGTGGCTGTATGTGGAGGGGGAAGGTGTTAAGAGGGGGAATTCTGCAATCCCCTCTCAAAAGCAGGAGGGCTGGGGAGTTGTATTTCAGAAATGCTCCCTGTGTTGTGGGAACTGGGAGTGTAACTCGATCATGTGAAGGTCGTGAGGAAATGGAACAGTGCAAATACATCTCGACCACACTCATTTTGCTCCTCTTGGGCAGTTGTTCCCTGAGTGGGCCACTAACCACTGCTTGTTACAGCACACCTCAGCTGGCAGAGACTCACTGTAGGCTCCCTGCGTGTTGTGTTTTGTTTCCTAAGCATTAAGTACAGCCGGGAACCTTTGAGTTTCTGTTTTAGTTTGGTGTGAATGCCTCGGCATTGCCAGGGCTGCCTCAGCACCGTTGTCTGCCCTGCAGGCTAACATTCGGGGGATTCCCAAACTCCCTGTCTTGCTTCGTGCTTGGCACTAAACAGAGTTCCACAAGATTCAAGTCTTTCAAGTCAGGAATGGCTGTTTTCACACTGGCTTTTCTAGCCATTTGATACAACAGCTCTTAGTCCCCAGTCACAGTTACACTGAGTTGCTGCCAGTGAAAAACGTTTACATAAATTTGCATTGGCCTGGCAAAATCCTGCCATGTGCTGATGTAGCTTGTGTTTTGATGTAGTATATGATGATGTTGGAGGCAGAGTAACTCCTCTTGACATGTGTTGTATTTCCAGCATAGGAACAGCAGCAGCTGTACTTTAAAAGACAAGCATTCAGCTTTTCCTTGCTTTGTGCTTTTTAACCTGTGTTTACACAATTCAGAATGCTAGTGGAGTCTGCCTGTAAAGGCTGCTGGATTATTCCTCTTCTTTCTCCCTGTCTGTGCTGAATGGGTTCTAGCTTTTCAGCGTGTTTTTTATTTATTCATGTATTTATTTTCATCAGGACAGGCAGAATCCTTTTCACTAATTCTTTCCCCCAAAGAAGCCTCGGTAAGATTGAACTTTTTACCTCGTGTATTTGTAAGCAAAGATGTGTTGATAGCTGGTCAATTTGCCTTTCTCTTCCCTTTCTAATGATCTCCTTTCCTTCTACATTAGTTTTGGCTGCAGGGTGAGTTTTGTGGTACTTCTGCCATTTCTCGACGCCTCTGGTTTTTCTGGAGGCACTGAGTTTTTCCTGTCTGGAAGCTAGAGGCAGTGTTCCTGGCAGGATGGAGAGGTTTTGTTTCCCTGGCTAGACCTTTCCCTGTCTTTGTTTTTGTCTCTCTCAGTTGTTCATTCTTTTTCTGATCTTGGTCTATATTTGAAATCGTGCCCAGGTTAACTAGAGCCGTCATTAAACAAACCCCGGCCTTGGTGATTTGAAACACATCCATGCAGGATTTTTCAGTTACCATACTGACAACAAATTCCCAAGCCAGGCAGCAGTAGAATTGGGCACGTTGCACTGGGTTTTGCACTAGTCCTGCTTTTTGAGTGAACAGGAGCTATGCTGGTGGAACTCAGTATGTGATCTGTGGGTAGTTTCAGCATTAGCCCCAGCAGAGCTCAGAAAACTGTCATAGTTCCCTGGCCATGTCCTAGACTAGCTGCTGGAATAGACTGGCATGGGTTAGTCTATCACAGATTTTTTTGGATGTTCATAGAGAATTCTGTGTACCAAAAATATTAATTTATCTGTAGCTCACCCAAGAGCAACACCCAGTCTCTACTCAGCTTGCAAGAGCTGAAGTTTACAGAGGCTTTAAGTTGCTGTGAGTTGTTGTTGCAGTTGCTTCCCAAAGTGGACCAAGTTCTTATCCCGTGCTCTGGGAAGGTGACACAGCCCAGCTTCACCTCCCTGGAATAATTCAAAACTCTTTACTAGCTTGATGCCTTTTAGGCACTTTATTTACTTTGTCAGTTTTATCCTCTGTATATATGTTAAGAACACTGATAAAATAGCACCAGAGGATTTAAAAAATAGCCCATTAATAGCTTCCAGAACTTCTTATTTTTGAGGCAAAACTGTTTCCAGATCATTTGGCTGTGACTGGGTGGTTTGCCCTGAAAACTGAGGTGAGCTATGCCAGGAAAAAAAAAAAAAATGGAGCTCAAAGATTCTGCCAGTCAGCTGGTCAATAATATTTTTCCTTGGTGGAAGACAGAACCTTCTGGCTCTTGCTGAATTTAAAAATCAATAGGAGCCAGGAGCTGAGATCTGTTACCTCTACTCTGTCCCCTCCAGCTGCTGTCTCTGGTATGCTGTTCAAATTCTGCCTGTGTGATCTCCCTGGAACCTCCCCCTCTTGGTTTCAGATCCCTCTGCTACAATATTTGTCCCACCTTATCTTAGGAGATGTTGTTGGGTTTGTTTTTATAGCAGGGCAAACCTTAAAGCCAGCTTGGAAAAAAACACTTGTCAGGATTCAGTATGTAGCTGTTCCTGTTAGACTGGGCAAAGCCAGGGGCCTGAAACGACATTTGTGTATTCTGGAAATGCATCAGTGGATGATTTGAGTTCTGGAGCAGTTTTTCAATAGGGAATAATCTTAGCATTGAGGAGTGTTGCAGTGTTTTCCACTCACAGGGTTGGTGGCACAGGAAGCAAATCTTCCTGAGGTTATTTCACTGTTGTATTTACTGAGTATTCTGCAGTGTACAGTTAAGAATAAGCAGCAGCTTCAGGAAATTCCAAGGCATCCTTCAGCAGTAGTTCTGAAGAGTAAAACCAAAAGTGGAGAATACTTGCTTTCAACTAAAATAAAGGTAAAAAACTCTGAAAGTCTTTGGGATTATTTTAATATTGCTGTTGCCAAATAAGTTAGAAGCATAAATGCAACTAATACCACACTGATGAAGTATCTGGATCTGTTCATACCGTAAGACAGTTCAGAATTAAGTTCCTTAGTTCTTCTGTACTGATTACTCCTACAGATAAAGATTCTGAAAGCAGAATTTACAGTGTATTTTTTACTTTAGAGATGGGAAAGATTGTGGTTTAAGGGAATTGTTCTTTGTCCTCGGAAGGCCAAACAGCAATTTGTCAATTTTTTGATTGATAAGGTAATATTCTTTTCAGCTGATGGGCAGAAAAGTGCTTGGTTGAAAACATTAATGCAGTTAGATTAAAAATTTTTTTTTTTTTTAATGTATAGGTAGCTCATGCAGTTTTTAATCCCTTAGTATTGGTTCCACTTTCCAGACCACTAGCCAGTCAGATGTTTTAGAAACTTCGATGTGTGTGCATAAATATATGTGTGTGTGTGTATTTTATAGTGGTCTGGAAAATTGAACCAATATTAAGAGAGTAAAAACTGCATGAGCTACCTATACATCAAAAAAAAAAAAAAAATTATACACACACACACATATATATGTGATTAAAGAATTCAAATAATTTCAAGTTCTGGTGATGTTTTGCATCCATCTGCCCAAGGCTTTGGTTTCTGTTGGCTGAGGCTGGTGCAGAGGTGCTTACAGCAGCTCAGCAAAGTGCATAGGATAAGCTTTAGGGTGGGCAAGTGCATGGATGAGCTGGGGCTGCTCTGGGGCATTGGTGAGGGAAGGGTGATCCCATCAGTTATATTTGGAGCAGAGTCACAAATGGAAAGCATCTCTCCTCTGAGTTCTTGGTTTTGTTCACCCGTTGCACTCAATGCACTTGGATTTCTTGCTGCTAGTTTAGAAAATTCATGTTAGGGTTGAAGGAATTCCTGACTGACGTTTGTTAGTAGAAGTAGAATGTGAGCCCTTAAGAGAGGCTCCAGTTTATCAGGGCTGACCTTGGAAATACTGATGACATTTTTTCATCTGGGCTGCAAATATTCAGTGAATGACGTTTCTTTTTTTGAGCAATTTTTGTATTACAGTGTCTCCCTTTGGGGTTTGAAAGGCTAGTGACAAAAAAACCCTATCTCAAAACAACAAGGGAGGTGCTTTAAATGTGGTTTCTTCTTTGCTAGTATTATCTGTAAGAGGAACAGTTTTGCTGGGGTTGGCAATTAGTTCAGAGACTTTCAGAATGAGTTGAGCAGCTTGTGAGACTTCCTTTCCTACCAGCAGCTGCCATGGACACATGAAATAGGAATTGCACAGAAATTACTAAGGAAGAAGCAAACCTTTTAATTTTTTTATTGTAATAAACTGTTGAAGACTTTTCTAGCTGTAAAATATGGTTTACGTGCTACATACCATTGTGAATTTTAAAACAGAACACTGTATATCAGTTAGTTTTGGCAGTTCTATGGTGTGTACTCTGCAAGCTTCTGTGTATTTGAAATACTGTCAATCTTCTGACTTTAATGCCTGGTCAGTCTGACTGTCTCATGCTTTGAGCCCAAGTGGGTTCATAGTCTGTCTCTTTGCTTCATTGTTTTACAAACAATACAACTTTGTTCTGTAAGTGAAAATAGAATTTCTAGGTAATAGACACAGGACTTTAAGGAAGTATAAAGTGTGATGGGAATAAACATTGTAACAGTGCAGTGTGTTGATTTTCAAGATATTAAAATATTTGTGCTTCACAAGTGCTCTTACATTCTTACATAATACTACCTGTGAATATCAGGGGGTTTTAGAACATGTTTTAGAATATGGAGCAATAATCTGGATATAAAGTTGATTAGAGAAACCAAAACGTTTCACTTTTGATGTGCATTGAAAGGTGCTTTACAAATAAATAGCAAATAAATAGCAGACTTGTTCTTGCTTATAATGAGCATCCCAGTCAAAGTGCAGATAGCAGCTGAAGAGGAAGGTTTGTGTGTGATGAGGGCATCGCTCTAGCCCTTTGTCTGCCTTGGGTATCTAGTCTGTTACTGTAGCAAGGCATGGCAGAATGTCTGTAAACTGATCCTCAGCATTAGAGGACTTCCCCAAGTTCAACAGTCTGCATTCTAGAACTCCTCTGTGTTGAAGCAAGTGCTTGTGCTCCTGGAGATCCTTGTTTCTCACTTGGCACTGGTCTAGTGGGCTGTGTGTGGAGCTGGCTCATCCCAGGGGGTTTGACTTCTCTCAGTTTAGGGAGAAGGTCCCTCCTCTGCTCTCCTTATCAGCCCTGGGCTGACAGGGGCATGTCCCAGGGCTTGTCAGCACCTTCCCTGACCCTCCTCAAGCTCCAGTGTGACATCAGGAGGTGAATCCTCAGCGCAGTACATGCAGGCAATTCCACTCCCTGTCTCAGAGCAGGCAACTCCACTCCCAGTCTCTTGAATTTGCATAAATTAAAGTGAATTTATGTCATTGAATCTGTTCTGCTGCTGTTTAGAGATGACGTGAAGTTTGAAGCTTGTGGCAGATCTTTAAAGGTTTTGTAAAGCATATCTTTGATCAGTTGTGGATTTGAGAGTCTAATTTTTGCAATAGTTGTTTCTGTGCAGCTGTCAGTGGTCCATCCTCAGTGCAGAGAAATGAGAAGTTAATTAAATGATAAGTAATTTTCACTCTGCAAAGACTTCCTGGCAGTAGAAGCAACTGGTGGATTTTGTCATGAATGGTCTTTGTGCTGGAATCGAAGCATTCCCATGTGTGGCTCCTAGACCAAAGCAGGACAGGAAAGTAAAAAACACCTCCCTACAAAAGTGCCAGGAAGATAAGAATTACTTTTTGCTTGGGTAAACTTCATAAAATGTAAACTCCTATACAATGCCCTCATTTTCAAGAGAGAAAAGCCATGATGAGTTAAAATATAAATGAGTATATTTAAGAAATAATTTCACATAGCTCAGTTTGAGTTAAAGTCTTTTTTACTGTAACAACCCCCTGTCACTGTTTGGTGTCTGTAGGTCTCTGCTCATTTTTAGAAATTGAAAAATCTTCTGGTGCAAGTTTGTTGATTTCTTCTACAGAATAAACTTTTCCGTTTAATCCAAATAGTATCAAGCCTTTAATTTCACCTTTTATTAGAAATCAAAGTTAGAACTCAAAAGGCCCACAGAAATTAAATATCTTTATAGTCTTCTAGATGTTGAACCAAATATGTGACTATTCTTAATTTTAGCTTTGAGGGGAAGTGCCCTGAAGGGATCAGAAATAAACTCTGCTAAATATTGCAGTTAAGTGTTTTGCCACTGCTGCATTATGTTACCATTAAAGGATTTTATTTTTTTTTCAGCTTAGTGCATGTGAAAGTTTTGCCAGAACCTTTGTTGTTTTGACATAATTTCCATTTGTTTACTTCCAAGTTGCAAAGTGTTGGTTCTGCTTGTTCTAAATGGGCTGCGAGCAGCCAAGCAGGAGTGTGGTTGGGATTGTAATGGACACGGTGCTACAGAAGCACAGAGCTTCAAAATTAAGCTCTTTCAGACTCCTCCTCCCCATTTGAACTTAGTGAGGCTTCTGTAAAACAAGTGGAGGTGTATTTTCAGAAATCCTCAGGAAAAAGTGTTTAGGTGTTTTCCCCCAATCTAAAAACTATTGTGGAATGAATTGACTCTTAAAGAATGCCCACTGAAATGAGAAACTTGAGTGCTACTTCAAAATATTGTGCGCTGGTATTTAATTTAGTGGATTTTATTTTTGATTTCTATTTTATTCCAGTATTTTTACAGTTCTCACACCATGAAGTAATTGAAAATGTGGTTTTGATGCCTCTCTTAGATGTTTAGAGATACGTGTATGTGAAGAACACCCTGACTTGTAAATTCTAGCTTACTGTGTGATTGACAGGAGATGCCCATTGGAAGTGGGAGTCAGAAATGTCCTTTAGATCTGTGATCATAGGATCCCAGGGGTTGGAAGGGACCCTGGAGAGCTTTGAGTCCAACCCCCCTGTCAGAGCAGGACTATACATAATATAATGTATTTATGGTGGGCTTTCTGCTTTACTACACAAATGTTTGAGCTTGTCTTTATTTGGCAGATGTGTGTGAAGCTGCTTATTCCAATGGCAAACTCCTGTGTCTGTTGCTCCTGTGTCCAGGTAGAAGGGGGAGTGGCAGAGCAGGCAGCAGCATATTGAGCTTCTTGCTCTGGGGGGTTTGGAGGACACTCAGGAACACAAAGGAGTTGGTCTCCCCTGGCAACTCCCTTGGGAAGTGGAGCTTTATCTCTCATTTCTTGCAAAATCAGTAGGATTGGACCCAGCTCTCTAGTGCATTTCTGAAAATGCACTGAAACTGGGAAGATGAGACAAGAAAAAGTGATGTCATGGGGAACCATGCCTCAGTCATCTGGAGCTGAAAGATTCTCCCTTTGCAAGATTATTCTGGTTTCCTTTCCCTTTCCCTCCATTATGTGGTCACCAATAGAATTTACTTAAGGCAGTGTGGTTGAAAAGAATTACAGAAGGAAATTAACTGGATATTAGTTGTGTTTCCCTAATGAATTGTTTAGGAAGGCTTACTGATGGAACAGAGAGCAGATAAAAAGATATGGAAAAAGGAAGGATCTGGAGGTGCTGGAACACATCCAGGGAAGGGCCGTAAGGATGCTCAGAGGCTGGAGCACCTCTTGAGACTATGAGGACAGGCTGAGAGAGTTGGGGTTGTTCAGCCTGGAGAAGAGAAGGCTCCAGGGAGACCTTCTTGTGGCTCCCAGGATCTGAAGGGGTTCCAGGAAAGCTGGGGAGGGACTTTTTAGGCTGTGGGGCAGTGTCAGGACTGGAGGGAATAGATTAAAACTAGAGCTGGGTGGATTCAAATCAGATATGAGGAAGAATTTATTCCCCAGGAGGGTGGGGAGACCCTGGCCCAGGGTGCCCAGAGAGGTGGGGGAAGCCCCATCCTTGGCAGTTTCTCA
>JAOEGS010001446.1:0-12138 GCA_025447755.1 Corythornis vintsioides | reverse complement strand
TGGGGGAAGCCCCATCCTTGGCAGTTTCTCAGGCCAGGCTGGCTGGGGCTCTGAGCAACCTGCTCTAGTGGGAGGTGCCCCGGCCCTTGCCAGGGGGGTTGGAACTGGATAATCCTTTCCAACCCTGACAATTCCATGATTCTATAAGCTTTAGGTGAGTCATGTCTGTAAACACCATTTGTGCCTTTGGACAATCTGGGAATGACAGTGCTGGTGCTGGGGCAGCAGCTGGTGGTTTATGGTGCTCTGTGGTCTGAGCAGAATGCAAAGCGTGGCTGGAATGTGGACCTGTGGTAGGGTTTGGGGCACGGGGGGAAGGCTGAAACAAGGTTTTTCTGTATCTGGGAAGTGCTTTTGAGGAAATGTTGAGGCCAGTGGTGAACGTACACTTAGGAGTTACACTCTGTGTGGTTTTGCTGTCCCTGTGCTATTGCCTGAATTAGTTTCTCCTGTATGTTGGCAGAATTTATCCTGGTCGGTGAGAGTGGTGCAGAACTCTCAGTGAACGCTGCCTCTGGAATCAGATTGTTCATTACCATTGCTGTCATCAAGTGTCTCCACTCCTTTCATGTCTTCAGATTTCAAAGCTTCATTTCTCACACAGCATATCTCCTCCATGTAGAATTATTGTTCCTGGAATAATGCAGACGTTGTGTTCTCTGGCTTTTCTTTCCTTCTTTCTGTCTGCAAAAACACACAGACGCTGTGCTGGGTTGGGCAACAGGAGAACTGGCCACTGCTCCAGATTGAACTTGTCAGGCTTTTAGGATTTTTGTGCTGCTCTGATCATTCTCAGCTTTGTATCATTTGTCTTTTTTTCCTGTAATAAATCAGCTGCTGAATCTTTTCACTTCAGCAAAGTCATCTTTGAACGTCACTAAAATGGCAATCCAAAATTACTATATAAGGAAGAGTATGACTTAAAAACTAGCTTTATGCAGTTAAATCTAGACAGCTTAATTGACGAGTGTCTGGAGCAACTGGCACTTTCTCAATTAAAAAATGCTGACAGTTTAACCATTTGCTTTCCAAGAGCAATCTGGTGTTTCTGAGACACTGCTCATCAGATCCCAGTCTGCAAAGGGAACTACAGGGCATGCTGGTTCCTATCTTCAGAGCATGGGGGAATCTTTGGGTTTGTTTTTTCATCACCAGAACTTCCATTTCTTGATTTGGTACATCTGTTGGAACTGGCAAGAAATGCTGTAATCTGCATCATTCCTTCCTCTCCAGAGAGAGGAGGAGGGGAAGGCTTGTAGTCACAGCCTTGGCTGGGTTACTCTGTTTACTTCCTGCTTTTTTTTTATTTTATTTTTTCTTATAAAACAGCCAACAAACCCCCCAACCCCCAGACCAGCAGCAGTGAGTGCTTTGGTTGCTCTTGGTGTTGGTTATGGTATCACCCAGCTGGGAGGGGATGGCAGGTTCCACTCTGCTATGTAGCTGTTGAACACACAATGCTAGTCAGCATGTAGTTAGAATAATGCTTTCAGGGTTCTTCTTGTGCTTCTAGACAATAAAATTAGTTTATCACCAGCCACGGACCTTAGGATTTGTGTATCTTTAGCATGTTTCAGATGCCATCTCCCAACAGAGTGTAGCTGTGATACAACACCATGCCAAGATACTAGAGAAGAATGTTCTCTTCTGTCATTGTCGTTCAGCAGTTTCACCATTTTTCTTTCACCAAGGGAGTGTTTTAACTAATTTAATGAGAGAGCAGTTGTAAAACTATTACATTTGTTTTGGGAACAGAAGCAGGTAAAGCATCCAAGATTCCTTTTGACTAGTTTTTTAGGCTGAAAATGTTCCATTAGGAGGGAAGGAACAGTATGTTATATTCTTGAAATATGCTTTATTTTAAACCCTGGGAATAAGATTTTTTATTTATTTTTAAGGTTTGGTTGGTTGGTTCTTTTTTGCTAGTGTGCCACAGAGGTAAGATTTTCCTTTATTAGAAAAAGAAGAGATTAATAACAATTCAGCATTTGAAAAAAAATAGGATGTAGTGGTTTTAAATTTTTTCTTAAAGAACAAAGTCTAGTGGTCTGAAATGCAAGACCTGTTAGCAAAACCAGATGTGAGGGACTGTTTTGTTTGTTGGTTGTTTTTATCTGCATTTGTGTCCTTGGCTTTTTGTTTTTGTTTTAACACCTTACGCTTGAGGAAGGTGGTATTCTTGTGGGGCACTGCTCCACTGGATGTAGTATAAAGTGAGTAGTGTTGATTGGAGTAGCTGCCAGTATGTGTGTAACACCCAGTCACAGGAGGCTGAAGGGGGCCCAACACACATGGCTCTGGGAAGTTGCAGAGTCCACAGGCTTTTGCTGTTTCCCCTTTGTAGATGGGATTCCTCTTGCTGCTGCTTCTCACTCTGCCTCTGAAATGTCCTAGTCTGCACCCAGTCACCTTGGTGATCCAGTCCTGGAGACACAGCACAGTTGTTTTTCAGCCGGGCTCTAGTCAGTGTGCCTGCACTCTGGTAAATAGAGACCTTCACCACAGTCAGGGTTGGTTTTTTCCCTCCCTTTGTCTTTATACCAAGGTGTAAAACTTAGAAATGCCATTTGTGTGTCATCATCAGGAGCCCTCTGCAGTCTTTTGGCTCTTTTCGTCTTTTTTTTTTTCAACTCTATGTGATAAGAAATGCAGATGTCATCCCATTAACTGGAGTCTTTGTTTGAATTGCAGTTTGGAAGCTGAAGGGTGAGACAGTGTTCATGTCACTCACCCTGCCACTCAGCTTCCTGAAATATGCAGGTGTCTAACATAATAATATGGATCTGTATCCTCTGTGGGAACTCTTGTGTTTTGAGAGTATCTTGAGTTGTTCAGCCACGGCGACTTAATTTCTTATGGCAGTTTAACACAAGCAGTAAAATATCTCCTTTAACCATGTTGGGTTGGACCTTCCAGCATGTGTGGAAGAGGTAAAGTAGAGAAACCAGAAGAGTTCCAGGTTCTTTAAGACAGTTACTGTGCCTGCAGAAGAACTTGTTACCATTCACTCTACTTCTTGCTTTGGGTTATGGTCACTTGTCCACGTGCACTCACACCCCTCGTTCAGGGTAGGGGAGTGATGAAGGTACTGATCTTGGCACTGCCAATTGTAACAAAGATAATCCTTAATCCTTGACCACAGGGAAATATCAGAATTGTTAAGATGGAAAGGATAGAAAGGATAGAAGCAGATGACAGAAGTATCGGGTCAGATGATGAGGAGAAGATGGTCATTAAAGTGCTGTGATCTTTCAGAACCCAAAGTCATGGGATTCTAATCGATGGTTTTGTTCATCTTTCTTCCTGATCCAGGGAAATCCTCTGGAGAACTTGCTGGAAGCAGATACCTGTGCATTTTCTGCATGAAAACTCAAACTGGATTACATCAGAACATGCCTGTATCCTCGGACTCTTTCCTGAAAGATGAGTAGGGTTGTAGATGAAATGTAACTCCTGTCTGATGAGTGAGATAGACATGAGTTTACATCGGCAGATGGGCTCTGACCGGGACCTCCAGTCGTCTGCTTCCTCTGTGAGCTTGCCCTCGGTGAAGAAAGCGCCCAAGAAAAGGAGGATTTCCCTGGGCTCCCTCTTCCGCAGGAAAAAAGACCCGAAACGCAAGTCCAGGGATGCAAACGGAGGCGTGGATGGGATCGCCAGCATCGAGAGCATTCACTCGGAGATGTGCACAGACAAGAACTCCATCTTCTCCACCTGTACCTCCTCCGACAACGGAACAACCTCCAGCAGCAAGCCCAGTGGAGACTTCATGGAATGCCCCTTGTGCCTTCTGCGGCACTCCAGGGACAGGTTCCCGGAGATCATGACCTGTCACCACAGGTCCTGTGTGGATTGCTTACGGCAGTACCTCCGCATAGAGATCTCCGAGAGCAGGGTCAACATCAGCTGCCCGGAGTGCTCGGAGCGGTTCAATCCCCACGACATCCGCTTGATCCTGAACGACGACGTGCTGATGGAGAAGTACGAGGAGTTCATGCTCAGGAGGTGGCTGGTGGCAGATCCCGACTGCAGGTGGTGCCCGGCTCCTGACTGTGGGTATGTTAGTCTTCCCAGTATCTCCAGTGGTGCCAGTGGCATCGATAGATGATGGATAAATGGGTGGGTGGATGGATAACGTTTGTAGAATGCTGCTTTGTGGAAAGTTATTTGCTTTATTTAAGCATTTTGTCACTTATGGTAGGAGGAGGTAGCAGGCAGAGCTCTCTCTTCTACAAAAAAAAGAACCAAAACAAACAACAAAACAAACTGCAACTGAAAAACAAGCAGATATTTGCTTTCAAGATGAAAACCCTTCCTCAGGTGGGGTGTTTTGCTTCTGCACAGGAGGGCTTTTAGCTGAAACTAAACTGGTAACTTCAGTTATCCTGAAACTTCCTGCTAGAGCTGCCCTGTAGCTACTGGCAAAAAAAATGGAGCTGCTCACCACCACAGGAAACAATGCAGAGCTCAGGCTGAAGGGATTGAAACTTTGCTGATTACTTTCCCACTCTGCTTTAGCAAATGCACTATTTTTTAAATTACATTTTTTATTAAGATTTTTATTGTAATTTTAAATTACATTTTTGTCATAATTTTTAATTATACATTTTTTAACTCTGAAAAATATTTGAAGGGGTTGGGGTAGTTTTGTTTTGATTTTTGTTGGAGTTGGTTTGTTTTGGAGTTTGTTTGTTTTTTTTTTTCAATAAGAAGACCTTCAGATCTCTTCCTGCTGGTTAAGACACCACTGGTTGCCTGTCAACCAGATTCTGGTGTAAGATAATAATCAGCTTGTTCCTGCTTATTATCTGAAGAATGTGATGTTTCAACACTGCTCTGGTACTTACAAACCCTTCTGAATTCTGACAGGAGTAGGCTGAATATTGCTGAGCATCTTGGCATGTTTTCCTGCTGTTGGTGGCTCCTAATGCCATTCTGCAGCAAGTTGCTTTTTTAGGGATCCAAACTAGAGCTGCGTGGATTCAGATCAGACATGAGGAAGAATTTTTTCCCCAGGAGGGTAGGGAGACCCTGCAAAGGGTGCCCAGAGAGGTGGGGGAAGCCCCATCCTTGGCAGTTTCTCAGGCCAGGCTGGCTGGGGCTCTGAGCAACCTGCTCTAGTGGGAGGTGCCCCGGCCCTTGCCAGGGGGGTTGGAACTGAATGAGCTTTAAGGTCCCTTCCAACCCTGACAATCCAGTGATTCTTCTGTCCCAGTGGATCATTAGTGATCCCCTGCAGTTGTTTGGTAGGGAACACTGGCAAATTGATGGCCTGTCCCTGGGGCAGGAGCACAGCTCAGAAAGCTCTTGGCCTTGTGTTCCAGACTGATTTTTTGAGGTTCTGTTTATTCATGTTGGTTTTTCCATTGTCATTTTAACAAGCCTTAGTGAATCAATATTCCAAATGTGTTCTGCCTTTTCTTCTGTCTGAATTATTTAATGGCTTTGCTCCGAGTTTGTACTGCTGACAGAAGAGAGCAGCAATTCCTAATTTTTCTTATCTTTGTCAAGCAAAAAGCAGGTTTGGCAAAAGAGCACAAATCCTTCATTTCTCACTGTATATTATTTCTTCAATTAATTACTCTCTGCATCTTTTGTTTTCAACAAAAGTCATCATTACTTTTTTATTTGGTTGCTTGTCCCTCCTCTCAGCCTCACAACTTTAGGCTTTCACATCACCAGCTGAACTAATGCAAAATGTTGCAATTAAACCTGTGACCTTGTGCAGTTTGACCTGAGGTTTGCTTTGGTTTAAAAGTTACTTCCTAAATGTGTCAGTGTATGGGCCGCACAAGGGGAGAGCTCTCGGAGAGGTGCCTGTTCCTCATTAGCACTGGGATCAGGAGATAAATGGATCATTCTGTGGCAAACACTTGAGATTCTTTGCTGGAACATTGGTGAATCTTGGCTGTATCCTGGTGTGCTGGAGAAGCATTGGGATCAGTCCCTGTGTGTACACACAGAACAATTCCCTCTTCACTTGCAGTTAGTGAGGAAAAGAGAGCTGATTAATTTGGCAACAATATGGAAGAGTCAAGCACTAACTGAAACAAATTTTTCCCTGGAAAGTAAGAAGGATTTGAACATAGACAAGCATATATCACATTTCTGTTTAGGCCTGCATCATCTGTGTATTAAAGGTTGGAATCTCCTACTAGTTTGCAGAACCTCTTGGGGAGGGTGATCTCAAACATGCAGTTCTAAAACCCTAATGAAGGGACAGGGTTTGCATTACATCCCCAGAGCTTCATGTCTAGCTTTTCTAAATTTTAAATAGCCACATTTTTAGGTAGATGTATGAGTGGGAATAATTTTTTTATTAGTAGTATTACTGATAATGAATATTTTGAGCTTTTTATACAACTGCTACACTGGGCAGAGGGTAAAAGTGAAAAATGTAGTATTTAAAATAAAATTGCCTTCATTTGAGTGGCCATAAATTTAATCACTGCTGCATTTATAGATCTGTTGACGTTTATTCAAGGGGGACTGTTCACTTGAATTAAAACTATACATCTGTTTTAAGTGATCATACAAGTAGACCTATTATTTTCTAGTTGAAAGAAAGCAATTGCATAAAATCATAGAAATAAATTCCAATTGTGTAGGAATTAAGGTGCATGTATATGTATGTGTGTATATTTAATATTAATATGAAATATACTGCTTATTGTCTCTATTTTCATCATGTGGACTTCAGAATACAAACTGTTGGGGGGTTGGACTAGATGATCTTCTAGGTCCCTTCCAACTCCTAACATCTGTGAATCTGTGGTTAGAAATTCGTGTAACAGTTTTGTAAATATAAATGGTTTTAGAGCTTTTTCTTTGTAGTATTGTCAGAGTAAAGGCAGCAATGAGGCCCTGAACATTTGCACCAATTACTGCATTAACTGTTTGAAATGTATTTTTAAAATTGTCCAAAACTGTCTTAATTGAGAAAGTAGAATCCTTATTTATTAAACTATTGTTTTGATATTTTAAAATATAAAGAGGAAACAAACATACATCTATTTAAACTAGATAGTTGTATTTATGATCAAAGGCAACAAGTTAAATGCTAAAATACCATACAGTACCAAGTGAGATGTCTTTGCAGTAATGGGTTATACTACAGGGGGGATCCTCCATGGTTATTTTGAGGGTCAAGTTTAGACTCCCATATTGACTGGGACACTTCTGAGACAATAACTTTTTTTCTACTTGTTCAAATAACTCCTTTGGTTTTACTGTGCCACTCTTCTAAACTGTGGTTGCTGTGGTTACCATAAACCTTAGAGGGCTGCATTCAGCCTTAACTATGGGACATTTCACTGTTGCTTGAGGTAGGTAAGGTGGGGTAGAGCCAAGCCTTACACCAGCTGTAGTAAACCTGTACAGCCTTGGTTGAGTGTCATAGCAAGAGGTGGTCAGGAGGTGTCCGAGCCTCTATACCTGCTTCAGCTGCTCTGGCAGCTGTCATCTGTGCTCATGGAATCCTCTCTTGCCTCCCATCCAAGCTATGCTGTGATTGCCTTTGGCTGTGCCAGCTGTCCCAAACTGACGTGTGGCCGAGAGGGCTGTGGAACCGAGTTCTGCTACCACTGCAAGCAGATCTGGCACCCAAACCAGACCTGTGACGCTGCCCGCCAGGAGAGGGCTCAGAGCCTGCGCCTCAGAACCATCCGCTCCTCCTCCATCAGCTACAGCCAGGAATCTGGAGCAGCAGGTACGTGGGCTTTCTTTGGATCCTGGGTCTCTCTGCTCCATGTGCGTATTGAACTCTAGACAAAGGAGAGAACTGAGCAGCATGGTGGATACCAGCTGCTTTGTCTTTCAGAAACATCAAATATGCAATTTGAAGTATTGAATTCAAATTCCAAGTATTATAATTTGAAGTACTCTGTGACCACAGCACTTACAGGCTTGTCAGCATTTGAAATTCTTCCTTTGAAGCTGAAAAATGGGAAGTAAAAGGAACTCGCTGCAGTTTGGCAGGCTGACTTCATTAATTGTATTGCTTACATGCTGAGAACTCTATTTCTCCACTGTAGGTAAAATTTCACAGGACTGCTAATAGTAAAAGTAGTTAAAAATACGACTCAAACCCCCTGATTCTCTGCTTTCAAAAGAGACTGATGCTGGCTTTGGTTTGACATCTGTTTGTTAGTACTAATTTCTGTTTTTCAATAATATCCTCATCTATCTTGGATGCCAGAAAGCAAAGATTTTAATCATCTTAAAATTGAACTTGCTTGTAACCCCCTTCCCCCTCCCCTTCCAAAAAAAAAGGAGAAACTATACAGAGTAGTATTTTGGAGAGCAAGAGCCCAGTTTGCTATTGATGAGAACTGACTCCTGGTTTCACCAAACCCATCTTTTTGGCAGCTTTTCTGTCTACCTGACCAAACAAAGTAGATATTTGTGGAGAAGAGTCTGCTGCACCTTGAACACAGTTAAGAGCTGTCATTCTCCAATCCAGCCCTAAACTTGGGAGCCTGGAATTTTAAGTTTTTGGTGGTTCATTTTAACAAGGTACCCATCTGGTCTTAAAAGTTGGCAACTTGCTCTAGTTTTCAAATACTGTTTAGAAATAAATTGTAAATAATCAATCCAGCTCCTTTTCTTGCCATTTCAGTGCTCCCAGCATGACCAGCAGTAGCTCTGCCATACTCCTGCTGTAAGAACCTGCACAGTTTAGTTCCTGCTCTGTAGGCTGTGCATCTGTTCCCACCTGGGAATTGCTAGTCCATCCTTTCAGTTGCTCCCTGTCCTTCTGCACTGGCATTGTCAGAGGATCTGTTTCTCCTGGATATTCTTTACTGCCAGTATGACAAAGGAGAACGGGGGTTATACTGGGTATAAACTTGGACTTCTGCACTAGTTGCTGCAAGTTCTTTCTGCTGCTGCAAACAGCATGTCTAAAAGTGCAGATGTAAGCAGCAATGTGGAGGAAAGAAGATCACAACTGTGGTTGTCAGGATACAAGTATTTCCCTGGTGCTCAGTGCCCCCTTCTTTGTGAGTAGTAGGACTAGTCACTCCAATGCCTTTTGCAGTATTTGACTTGGGAACAGAAAAAGACTGCAGAAATTTCTTATTAATACTGTATTTTTTTTCTAGGGAGTAAGTATTAAGTGAGGCTGTGAAAGGAACTCGAGGACTTTGGCAGTAACAAAGGAATGCACTTAATGTGGAAGGGGAGATGGATTGAAGATGACAGAAATAACAGAGTAGAGACAATATTCAAATATAAGGTTTATAACAGTATTAAATGTAAAAGAGGATTCTGTTTCATGAGAATATATGATCAGTACTGTATTGATATACATATTTAATGTATGATTTATATGTTGCATTAAGTTTAGAAAAATCCTTGAACAGGGTGTATACATTAACTGTTCAATTACTTGAATGTGATCTGTCTTGTGTTTTCATTCGTTTTCCTTGGTCTGAGGTTTACAAATACAAATAGCTCTCTAGTCATTGCCAAATGAAGATTTGTAAAGCAAACTTACAACTTCGTCCATTCTTCAGATAATGGTTTAATCAGATTTCCCACACATATGTCTATATATTGATTAAATGTTCTTGTCTGAAGACCTGATATGATCTTAATATTCATTTTTGAACAGCTGATGACATAAAGCCATGCCCACGCTGTGCTGCTTACATAATAAAAATGAATGATGGAAGCTGCAATCATATGACTTGTGCTGTCTGTGGCTGTGAATTCTGTTGGCTATGTATGAAAGAGATCTCAGATTTACATTATTTAAGGTACATTTAAAAAAAAACAACAAATAATTGTGGTTGGGAATTTGTTTTCTAAAGTAGGTTCTTGGGTGCTCAAAGCCTGTATGTCCTACAGGTGGAATAGAGAATCACAGCTGAAGTAGCCATACCTGAGAACTGTTAGTTTTTAATGCATGGATTTCAGTTAGTGCTTTGGTCCTTTAAAAGTATTTTTTCGAAGTTGCTTGCATGCAATGTGTACTTAGTACAATAAATGAACTGTTCTAGATTAACATGCTCAGTGGTTTTACTGCTGTAGAAATCCTTCTGTGTTGCCTTCATAGTAAGCAATACAAAAGCTCTTGTGTGAGCAACCTGTGAACTAGAGATGAGCATTTGGCAATATGCAATATGCTTCTCTTAAATATGCTGTAAAGACCAAAAAAAAAAAAGAGCATAAATTAGAACTATGATTTGGTATGTGTAACATGTGTAACTTGAACCTAAGAACAATAATTTTGCAACTAGAGAACAGCTCAGCAGTGGAGCATTATGCTGATTTATTTACAATGTCTTTCCATTTTCTCTCTATTAGCCCATCAGGTTGCACATTTTGGGGAAAGAAACCATGGAGCCGTAAGAAGAAAATACTCTGGCAACTAGGGACACTTGTTGGAGCTCCTGTAGGAATTGCATTAATAGCTGGCATTGCTATTCCTGCTATGATTATTGGAATTCCTGTGTACGTGGGACGCAAGGTAAAGCGAGCCACAGGTTGTCACAGGTTCTGACAGCCTCAGGTTGTACCTTCTGCACTGTCTGACCTGGAATGGGATGATCAGTTGACCAGCTACACAGCTTAAGAAGCAAACAGACAACAACAAAGAACCCAACACGAAACAAACAGAAGCCCCCCACAACAAACCAGCCAACCCCTGAGCTGTTAAAGGGAATTTATGTTGTTTATACAGGCAGGAGAAGCAGAGTTTTGAAGAATGTACTTCCTCTGAAAACAGGCAGAGCAAAATACCAAACACTTTCCAGTTTCTGCATCTTGCTATAGAAGTTCTTGCTCTTTTTTTTTTAATGTAGTATAAAGTCAATGACAAATTGCAAGGAAAACAAATATAATTAAATCTCCTATTTGTAATTTAGTGAAGTAGTTGCTATCCAAGTCCATGGGAAATGAGCTTTTTGAAATGATGGCTTGCTTCAGCAGGTGCTGAGGGTTCAGTTACATGTCCTGGATGGCATAAGTGCAAGATTTATTTCTGCTTTTATCTGCTTGGATTCTCACAGTGACTGGCACAGACATGTAATTCTGCATTCACTGGGGTGGACTGTTTCACTTGAGCTGTTGCTGCTAGACAAAAAGTCCAAGGATGCAGCTCTTTCACTGTATTTTTCATCTTTTTCTTTCAAGCAGGGATTCCTACCTTCTGCTACAGATGTTTTTTGACCTTTTATTCTCTTTTGCTTTAGCTCCATACAGTCATTGGAATGTGGATAAGAGGAAGAAAGCAGCCATTGGCTGTTTCAGATTAATATTGCATGTTCTGCTATTTTCATTAGATTTTGGGATGGGTCCTCATCAGTGAGCATCTTTCAGATATTAATGGCAAAGTTTCCAGAGAGTTCAGTCTGTGAGGGCAATCTCATGAGAATTTCCATTGCACCTCATTGCTTATGGTCATTTTTTGTGACTTCTGTCACATCTGCAGTTTTCTTCAAAACATCTGATGATGGGATTTCACAGGCTCTCTAAGCTTCATTTTCATAGCAAAATTGATTTCTAAGACTAATGTAAATTACCTTCCTCCACTAAATGTATTGTCCTATCTTCAACTGACACAAAATCTGTTTCTGCTTTGCAATATCCCGTTACATATTTGATTTTTTAAATCTATTTTCATTCTTATCTCTAAACAAACTTAACACTTCCAGTTTTTCTTGACAAAATGTATTTTTAAACCTTGGATTCTCATCTTCTCTTCTGAATTTCTTTCCAGTTGCTCTTACCATCTTTGTTTTTGTCTAGTTTGAGTAGAGCAGGGAAGCTGAAGCATTACTGCTGCCAAGTTAAATGGAAGGGTGATCCTGTGCATGAAACTGCCAGTTCTCTTTCACAACAAGGTGCTCTTCTCATTTTGTGTGGTGTAAAAACCACAAAAGGCTTCTCCATTGTAAACCCTTCCCCATTGTACTGGTATTTTAGGTAATTAGTCTCTTCCTAAGGGAACTCTTGAGTGGATTACTCTTGTGCTTCACCTTAGGCATTTCAAGCTACTGGACTGAGTCCTGGTATTCTTGCACCCTCGCTGAATTGCATTGGCTTGAAAGGAGCACCTTCTCATAGATTCATAGATATTAGGGGTTGGAAGGGACCTAGAAGATCATCTAGTCCAACCCCCCTGCCCGAGCAGGA
>JAOEGS010001445.1:0-18289 GCA_025447755.1 Corythornis vintsioides | reverse complement strand
CTTCTCTTCTCTTCTCTTCTCTTCTCTTCTCTTCTCTTCTCTTCTCTTCTCTTCTCTTCTCTTCTCTTCTCCTTCTCTTCTTTCCCTCTCATCCACACTTCCTCCCCCATCCCTGCATGCTGAGTGCTCTGTGTGTTGCATGGGAATGGGATTGAGGGAGGCTTGGGAGACCCTCCCTGTGCAGCTTTGATTCCCCTTTTCAGCAGCATGATGCTTGGTGTCCCCTTTGGGGTTCTCTAGTAGTGGTGGAGCCCCTGACTCCCGTGCCCATGTTTGGCTTTCTTCTCAACCAAGTGTAGAACTGCTCTCTGGTGCGGTTTCTTTTCTGGGCTGGATGCAGACCCTTGCTTCAGCCCCTCTAAGCTTTGCCATGGCTCACCCCTCAAGGAGGCAAGAGCTGGAGTGCAGCTACACAGAATCCTGGCTTAGCCAGCTCCTGGCCTGTCAGGGTCTTACCTGTTGCCTCAGTCAGGGGTTTTCTCCCATGGGTCTGTCTGCAGCCAATGGAGGGCCCCCAGCTGTGCTCTTTTTGGGGTGAAACAAGCACATCCACATCAATGAAGTGCCCCATGAGGAGGGAGGCAGTAGATGTGTCAGTGCCTAGTGGGTTGGTGTGAGATGGGCTCTGATGGACAGTGGTACAGGGCAATGTCTGCTGCTGCTGATCATGAAGGGAAAGAGAGTTTGTAGCTCTTTTCCCTGGGCATCTTGTGTCCCTGTGTGGCTTCAGCTGCTCGGTGCTGCATCCTGAGGACCATGGGATGCTGCTTTTTCCTCTCCACTGTCGGGGCATTTCCTGGCTCTTGTCTGGAAGTAGCTCCAGCATCTCAAGCTCAAAAATCAGATGCCTCCTGATTTGGCCCAGAATCGCAGCTCCACATCCATAAAACCACCTGGATTTAAATCTGTTTCCTCCTCCCCTGGCTGTTTTGCTTCTGCCCTTCCCCAGTCCTAGCACTGTGCTGAGTCCAAGGGCAGGACCTTTCTGAGAAAGGGTTACTGCCAAGTATTGAGTCAAAGGGGCAGCAGAAGGGGGGGTGGCAGTGCCAGAGGTGGTGGGGGCGAGGCTTCGGAGTGGGATGCAGGCTGTTCCCCCTTTGTAATGGGGAAGCCCTACCTCCCACATCCTTGGGCATCCTTGGGGTGATGGAACCCTGGCTAAGTGAGGCTCTATGGCTGATGAGGGTGCACAGTGAGCAGGGGAAAGGAGAGTTTGTTTTTCAAGTGTAGTTTCCAGCCCATAAATCACCCAGGGGGTCAGGGGAGCTGTACTCAGAGCTGGGTTTTCTCCAGGCTATGCTCCGGGCAGCCTGTAAAATTTCCCACTCTCTGCTCCCGAACAATGAGTCCCTTTCTTCCTCCTCTCCTCCCTCCCCTCCCCACCACCCGGCCACTTTCCACGTCTGGGGAGTGGAGCAGCCAAAGCCTGGGGAGCTCCTGGATGGGACAGATCCAGCACCCTGTAGCTGGCTGACATGCAGCCTGGGGAATGGAGAAAGGGTCCCACGCTGCAGATGGGCTCAACCAGACTGCTTTTTGTGCTTCCCACACGGAAAATGCAAAGCAAGGTGGGTGAGCACAACCCGAGGAGCTGGTCCCCGCCTCTCCACAGTGCTTGGTCACTGCAGCTCACTTGGGGATGGACCAAGGCATGCTCTTGGTGATGCTCTTGTAGAGTGCAAGACACCCTACAGTGCACAAAGTGGAAGGAGATAAAATGAGTTTGCTTTATTTTTCCCTACTTTTTGTTTCCCCCCATGCTCACAACTCAGGGCTTCATTCCTTCAAAGTGAAGAGCAGGGCAGAAGATACAGAGCAGCCTCATATGGTGCTGCCCATGCCTGTGCTGCAGCTTCTCAGCAATCCTCTCTGTCCCCTTGTCCCTTCTGTGGGTCTTTATAATGGCTGTCCCCATGCCCAGCCAGCACCTGCAAAAGGGATTGGGAGTTATGTTTCAAAGCCGCTCTTAGTGGAATTTTCCAGGCCGCCTCCACGGCTGGAGCCAGCTCCGTTGGCTCACGTCCCCCGCCTCGCAGCCCGGCCGCCTCTGCCCCCTTCCCCCCCCCCCCACCCGAGCCCAGATTTTATTGTTGCCGTTTACTGGGCTGATTATTTAGAAATGCACCCAGGCCATCTCCCTCCCTCCCTCCCCCCACGTCCCTCCCTTCTTCCTTCCATCCCTCCCGTGCTCCCAGCCCTATCCCCAGGGCCGGGAGGGCGCCGGTGCCGGTGCAGTGAAGAGGGGAGGTCAGCGGGTGTGAGGTGTCGGTCCTGTGCCGAGCCCCGGGGAGTGAGGGGAAGCAGCTGATGGCTGATTTTCCTCCACCAGCACGGGTGAAAGGAGTTGGTGTTTTAAAAGTGCTGTTCCTTGGGGGTCTTGCTTGTCCTTTTTTTTTTTTTTTTTTTTTTTTTTCCTTTTTCTCTTTTCTTTTTTTTCTTCCCACCTCCAATGTGCTGGCCAAGGGGAGTGTGACTGCTCCCCAGCTCCGTGGGAAAGGTGAAGGGAACAGTGCTGTCACCTCTGCTCATGGGGCTGAGACTAGGGGTCACCCCACTGCCATGTGGGTCTTGGGGAGGAGCAGGAGTCATGCAGGACTCTGAGCTGTGCCTGTGATGATCTGCATGGTTTTCCCACACTGAACTTGACACCATCTT
Source organism: Corythornis vintsioides (assembly GCA_025447755.1). Classification (NCBI taxonomy): domain Eukaryota; kingdom Metazoa; phylum Chordata; class Aves; order Coraciiformes; family Alcedinidae; genus Corythornis; species Corythornis vintsioides. Next base: position 15,634 of record JAOEGS010001445.1, on the reverse strand, counting down.
CCCTGACCTTAACGAACAGGCAAGATGGGACAGAGAGTGTGTTTGGCCTGACTTTGTCCCCATTCCTGGCCTTTATCCCATGAGGATCACCAGTGGGATTTACCAGACCCTGATAGCCCAGAGTAATCCTTTATCCTGCAGTGACTTCCTCACTCCCTTCTTTGCCTTGGTTGTGGGCACAACTGACTGATGGTGCTGGGGTCTGGGAAGGAAGTTTGGGTGGAAATGGAGAGGAGATGCCCATATCCCCTTTTAGGAAGGCTTTGTTCTGTGGTTAGGAGATCAGCAATGGTTTGTTAGAATTCCCTGCACCATCCCTCTGTGGATGTCCTGACCTGTTGATGCCTTTACTTTGGAGACACAAATCCAGGCTTTTTTTGCTTCTGTGGTTGAAGCCACATCTGGCTGTGGGAGCAGGGATGTAGTTGGATGTGGCTGACCTGCTGCTGAGGGATTTGGCCCTTTCCCACTGTGACAATGTTTAGAGGTCCCAAACCTCCTCATCTCTGTGAGGCTCGGCTGGTTGTAGTCCATGCTTTCAGGTCCATGCCCCTTTCACCCACTGCTGGGGGCTGGTGTCCCTGAGCCAAATCCCATGGTAGTTGGGAAGGCTAGTGCAGCAATCCAGCCACTAGCCACAACCCTGCCTTGCTTTATTGCTTGGCTTCAGGCTGCTGCTGAAACATGGTTTAGTGGTAGGCTTGGCAATCAGGTTAATGGTTAGACTCGATGATCTTAAAGATCTTTTCCAACTGAAAATATTCTATGATTCTATGATATATCTGCTCCAACTCAAAACTGGCTGTGCTGGTCCAGGTGGTAGATGCAGGTGAGTGCTGAAGCTACCATCTCTGCTGGGCAGAGTCCCCTCCCCAGAGCCCTCGGGAAACCTCTCAGATCAGCCCTAGAGCATCTCTTGCTGGTCCCCATCTTGACCAGCGGCTCCTCACCTGTCTCCCACCCTGTGTTTGCCATGCAGGGGTGCAGTCCCGGGAGAAGCCCACGGAGGAGAGCACTGTCCCTGCCCGCAAGCGGACCCCCAGCGACAGCCATTATGAGAAGAGCTCACCAGAGCCCAGCTCTCCCCGCAGTCCCACTGTACTCTCACCTGAGGTGGTCAGCACAATCGCGGCAAACCCTGGAGGGAGGCCCAAAGAGGTGTGCTGGGGTGGGAGTGTTGGGGTTAGGGGATGGCTTGCAAGGGGCTTCTGGTGAAGGGGAAAGCTTGGAGCAGGGTATGGGTCTTTTTTGTATCTGCAGCATTCTGTAGGGTTGGGAGTCAATGATGCTTTTGTGATGGCTGTTAAGCAGGGAGGAGGTGAAAGCCTTCCCTTTGTCTCCTCTGTTCCCTCCTTGAGGTGTCCTGGAGGTTTGTGCCATGGGAATGGGACTAATGCTTCTTCCTTCTCTCCCCAGCCTCACCTCCACAGCTACAAGGAAGCCTTTGAAGAGATGGAGGGTGCCTCTCCCACCAGTCCACCCTCTGGCGGCGGTGAGATTTCTCCCCCCACCCCAGCTTTCCCCATCTCGCCACAAACCCCTTACTCCAACTCCTGTAAGTGCCGCGGTTCCGGGAGGTGGATGGGCTCAGTGGGTGGCTCTCTGCAAGCCAGATATTTGCCAAGGGTCAGACAGCTCCAGGCTCCAGACACCCACCACCACGTTAATCAGTCCTCCTTTTCATCCTCCTCTCCACTGCACATCCCACCACTCTGTGCTGCCATCAGTATCCCACTGCCATCACCTTCTCATGCTCTGCACCCTCCTGTCAGCTTTCTCCCACCCTCCACTTACTGGGGCATTTCTTGGATGGGATCCCAAGGTGGCATAAGGAGAGAGGCAGGGTCTCAAAGACAGCATCCTTTCACCCCTTCCTGGTCCTGCACTTCCCCACCTTTCCAACAGGCATGGCAGGGAGAGCAGCTAGGCTAAGGTAGCAGCTGAGCAGGGGGGAGGTAGGACTCCAGACTGGGAGGGGACTTGGGGCAAACCCTTGCATGCTATGCCACTTCTCACTTGCTGTTTCCAGGGCAAGATGGGGAAAAGGCTGGGAAGTGCCAGCCCTTTGCCTGCAGCCTGTCTTGCTCCTCTGGCATAGCATGCCTTCTTGCTGGCTAACTCTGACTGTGCACTCATGGTGGGTTTGTGTGGACCAGGTTTGTGTGACCAGCTTGAGCAATGACCCTTGATGAGCAGCCTCGTGTTGGCACAGCACGACTTGGGCTGGACCAGTGCAATGGAGCATCTGGTCAACTGGGAAACCCATCAAAAAGATGGCAGCACCTACATCCTCTGTCCGCCCAAACATTTCTGTAGGCTGAGTTATACTCTAGGGCTGGGGAAGCTTGGACTGGGCATAGCCCCTTCTGATGCCATATTCTGGTTGCAGTGGGTCCGCCTGCCTCCTGCTACAGCTTAGTCTGTGGAGCTTGAGGCCATTCCTTCTGCACTGTTGCTCTTCCTCCCTTGTAACCCGTGGGCATGTGAGCCCTTTCTCATGGATACAGTGGCCGGAGTGTGGGAGTGATCCCATGGTGTTTGGCATCTTCGAAATAGCCCTGTTGTTCTGGGGGACCCAGATTGCTCGGCCCTGAGGCAGCAGCTCTTTGGCAATAGGACAGTGGCTCATTCTGGGGATGAGTCACTTGTAGAGGTGATGGGGCTGTGGAGACAGTGCTTGTTTTCCAACACCATCTGGGGAGGCCTGGGAAGTTTGGAGCTGCAGCTTTCAGGCTTCGCCAAAGTTCCCCTCCCAGGGGATATGGGAGTGATTCTCCTCCATGGGGAGTCAGCAGTCCAGGGACAATTCCTGGCCCCAGGAAGACACCACTGCTCATTGGCCAACAGAGGCACTGGCTTATGTCACTGCTTGTGGATGACCATATTTGGGGAAATGGGACACCTGCCAGGGAAGGTGCTGCCCATCTTGGTTTCCCAGGGACTCAGCTGCTCAGCTGCTCCAGCCCCAGGCTGTTGGGCTGATCTGGCCTCAGAGTAAGGGTCTGGCTTTCCTCCTGGGTCCCCTGCCACCCACCACCTCCCGGCCTCGCTGCAGGCCATGTGCCCTCACCATCAGTCAAGGATGTTCAAACACTGATGGAAGGATGGATGTGCGTTCTGGTCCTTTTTGCTGGAGATGGGACCCAGAGGTCTACCCTGGGGAGATGGGTCAGACCCAGGGAGTAGGAGGGGAGAGGAGGTGCAGTCAACTCAGGGAGGTCCTCCATGCCCCTGACTCTGCCATCCTGCACCACCGGTGCACCCATACCATAGCCATATGTACATACACAGCTCCTCCTGATATGTACATATGGGCCCAGAGGTAGAGACCTCGCGTGTGCATTGCTACCCCTTGGGGAACATGCTGTGTGTGAACATCCTCACCTGCCTGTTGAGCTGGTCTGGAGAGAAGGGGTTTTTTTTTGGCAGTCCTCTTGCCCCTTCAGGAGGAGTGATGAGCTGTTCTGGGATGGCCCTATTGCAGCTCAGCCAGATGTGAAGATGGGCAGGGAAGGGATAAGGTTTGGGAGAGTTGGGCTGGGGGACTGATGCTCATACAGGGGCAATGAAAGAGGCTCCATGCCTTTTGGTGGGACTGTTAACTTATGAATACTCTGCTGTGAGTTGGAGTCTAGGTCTGCCCTGGTGGGAATTGTCCTCTTCCTCCATCCTGCCAGTCCCATCGTGAGGCAGGCTGCTTAATCCTGGGCACATCCTGCCCTGTGCCCTCTCAAAAATGGAGATGGGATTTGGTGCCTTTCCCTTGGCATCTCTTCATATGAGGGCATCTCTTCTTCCTAGCAGCCCCCCATTGCAGCCAGTGGGTGGGATGGGTCATGGGGGCACTGAGCCTCTGGCAAGCTCCAGCGTTTTGGAAGCTTCACTTCCCAGCCCTCCACTAATTCTCTTGTGCCCCCCGTGCTGACAGTGCGTTCTCCTCCTGGCCTGGCCAAGACCCCACTCTCTGCACTGGGACTGAAACCCCACAACCCGGCCGAGATCCTGCTGCATCCAGTGGGAGGTGAGTGTGGGCAGAGGACACAGGGGCTGCAGGCGGTTTTGGGGGGACAGGGGACATCCAAGAGTCCACTGGCCGTAGAAGGCATTTCTGCCTCTTTTGGGGTCAGGTGGCTGGTCTTTGTCAGCTCCTGTTTGGAGACTCTGGGTCTGTGTGAGGGTGGGGGGATGTTGGTGCTGCTCTGGAGGGGCTCAGTCTAGCAGGGTCTTCAGTGGAGGAGGCTGGAGAACCCCAGAGTTCTGCCTCGTTCCCAGCTCCATATTTTTCTCTCCAACATCCCCTCCATCCCTTATCCTCTCTGGCTGTGCTGGGGAGGTGCTGGGGTGCTGGGGTTTGCTCTGTGGGGAGATGTGGGGCTCTCTTTTTTGCTTGGTGTGCCCCTGCCTGAGTGGAGCAGATCTGCTTAACTCACCTTTCTCTTTTTCTGTCTCTCACCTCCCTTCTTCCTCCTCTTCCCACTTCCATCACTCCCCTGCCCATCCATCATGCCCCTGGCCCTCTATCTCTCTGAGCTAGAAGGGGAGGCAGGCGGTGACTCTGAAGAAGGTAAGAAAGGCTTTTCTTTCTCTGTCTTTCTCTTCCCTGCTCATCCCCACTCTCAGAAATGTTGTTCAAAGCAAGCTAAGACTGTCTGAACCAGCAGCCTTCTCTTGCTCTGGCCCCCAGGGATGTAGGAACCTGAGTCTTGCCTGTCTTGCACTCTTTTGAGGAGGGGAACATTGTGTCTTGTGTCGTGGTTGGATTCCCTTGAGGTCCAAATTGGACCTGGATGACTGTCACGTTGGGTGGCCAATCATCCATGGGGGCTGAGAGCTCTTTGCTGGGGCATGCCATGGATGCTGGCACGCCATGGCCAGCTTTTGATGAGTCTGGTGGGGGGCTGGGAGCAGCAGCTCTGCTTGTAGACTCTGGCCCTCCCTTTCTGGTTTTGCTGATGCCATTCAGAGTGAAAAATATACCAAAGTGCAGCACAAAAGGTCAGCAGGCACAGAGGCCACCAGTGTGCTGCTGGCTGAGCCAACTGGGCAGCAGCAGAGCGCCGGCAGCCAGTGTGCATCCGCTCTTGGCTGGGAAGCTGCTCAGCATCTCCCCACCTCTCCTGCCCTTAGACTGAGCCTAGGATCTGAGGATGCCAAGAATGGGGCTGAGCTGTCATGTCAGCTTGGGAGTGGCTATGTGGATGGAGGAGGCACTGCATGCTCTGGGGTGGCACATCTCCTGAAGGAATGGAGGCTTCAGGAGCAACTGCAATTTCTCACAGTGCTGTCTGCTATCTAATGGTTGTTGAGTGGTTTGGCTTTCTTTTTTTAATGAAACTTTGGGCCCTTGGGGCCAGGTTGGGCAACTGTGTGTTCAAGATGAGTTTTGAGAAGATTATGTCTCAGAGAGTTTGTGATGCTTCAAGAGGCCATGGGTATTTCTCTGCAGCAGTTCCTCACAGCCCAGACCCTAATGTTGTGTGATACTGGGGAAACTGCTTGAAGAAAATGTTCTACTTCCAGCAAGAAGCTACGGGTTCTTGTGTACATTAATGGAAGAAAAGATGCTATAAAACCAGGCTTTTTCCTCCTAAGTTCCTAGTTTTTTCTCTTTTTTTCTCTTTTTTCTCTTTTTTCTCTTTTCTTTTATTTCTTTTCTTTTCATATTAAAGCAAACAGTGGCACACCTTACTGTGCCACATGTATTCTTCCCCCCCTCTCTGAGCCCCCAGCTATTGATTTGCTTCAGTCCCCACCTTTACAGGAGGGACTGGCATTTTTGGAGCTGTTTGGTCTTAACCTCTTACAGGCTGACTCATATGTACTGTCTGGCTAATTTTAGTCTGGGATGGGGAGCTAGGGGGGAAAAGTGAGTAGTTGTGAAATTAATTTAATTACCTAAGCTGTGATGAGTTTCTCACAGCTGCCCTGGGTGTCGTCCTCATCAGTGCCTCATTCCTGTCACTCAGAGCCACATGTTCTGTCTCAGATGCTGGTACCCAGCCTGTGCTGAGGTGCTTGTCTGGTTTTGGCTCATAGCTTTCCTGAAGTGTTTGAACATGGCTGGGCAGGGAGATTGGTGAAAGGGATAGACTTCTCCTCTGCAGCCTACAGGTGAATAGGGTGAAGAGATGATGTGGAGAAGGAGAGGTACTTGTGACAAGTCTTTTTCCTTGCAAGGCCCTGGTTCGGCAGTGAATGTGGAACTGTGCGTTGATGTTGCTGGCTGCCAGTGTGCTAGCTTGCCGGAAGGCTTAGTTGGGGCCAGGCTGTTATGACTAATAATAATAATAATGTTTGTCATGCTAATTACTACTGCAAAGCTGCCTTGGGCACAGCCAGCCTGGAGCCAGCAACCTGCAAGGATGCCCAGCCCATAGCGCTTGACGCCGTTGAGTCTTGCTCAGGGTGTTGTGCCCCAGCATGGGGGCAGTTGGTGGCATGTGCTGGCTGAGGTGTGACAGCTGCAGGAAGACAGGGCTGCAGCCCCTTCTCCTGGTGTGGCTTTTGGGGTGTGCGTGTGGGGGCTATCGTAGGGATGGGGACTAGCCTGCATGGAGCAGGAGATAGAGGGGAAAAGGAGAAGGGAGGGTTGGGTCTGATGGCTGCTGTGGCTGATGACGGCCAGCCCAGCCCACTCACTGCTCCTGGCATGGGACAGCTCGGCAGCTCCAAAGGAAAATTGCTTTTCTTGGTTGTGCTCGTGGGTTCTGGTTTCAAGGCCAGCTGGGAGTGAGAGTTTTGGATGCTGCAGTGGAAATAGCTGGAGCTGCTCACTGGTCTACTCATGGAGATGTCTGTCAGAGGTGGGCCACGTGGGGCAGGGACCGTGGGTCATCATCGTCAGTCCCATATGAGTCAGTGCAGGCTGGGCCAGGTCACTGACTCTATTTTTAGAATCTGGGGATGAGCAGGGAGCACGACATGTGCTGTGTGGCATCCTGGGTGGGGAGGGACACTGACTCAGAGCAGGGCGGAGCGGCTGTGGCATTAGAAGGGACCATGGTCCTGTGTGCTCCAGTCCTCTTGGGGAAAGGGGTGGGCATGACCCCTCTCCCTGTGCCCTGTCTGGGGTCTTCAGCATCTCTTGAAGCAACCTAAAGGCCCAGATGAGCCAGACGTGCTTTTGCACAACCCCTGGGGGAAGAGGAATGGCGAAAATGTGTGCAGCTGGAGGGACTCAGCTCAAACTTCTTTACTGGCTGAAACGAGGATACTGGGAAGGGCATGGCCCTCTTCCCATGCAAGCTGTGAGCTCATCCATTTCTCCTTCTCTTTTGCTGCAGAGCCCAGGAGCTATGTTGAATCAGTGGCCCGCACTGCCACGACGGGTAGGGGAGGGACCCTGCCTGCCACCCAGCCCGGGGGCTCAGAATTGCCTGCCAGGAATGACACCTTTGCCAACTCCTTCACCACCCCCAGCCCCGTCTCCACCAGCAGCCCCATTCACAGTGTGGATGGGTAAGGTTCTGGGGACTGATGGGGTCAGGGCTGTACCCTGCCTGGTGCCCAGGCTTGCTCCCACATTGAAATGGCTTTTGCAAGGACCCCAGTCTCCCCATGTAGAGTTTGGGGGTTTCCAGCCAACCACTGTCTCACTGTCCTGAGAACACAAAGCTGGGTCAGTGGTGATTACAGGGCCTCAGCAGCATCTTGCTGGGAACCCAGCCTCTGGAGTTGGAGGAAGAGTGGGGTCTCTGCTAACCCCTAGCCCTAGATTAGGCTGAGAATTGCTCTTCTGTCATGCAGTGGAGCCTTTGTCCCTGTCCCCTCTCCACCATGTCCAAGAGATATACTGCAACCAGCCCAGCCTGTTAAGGCTGTCAGGGAGAAACAAATCAGGTGTTTCGCTGAAAGAGGAGCTGGAAAAGGCTCTCTTTACAAAAAAGTCACATTTTGAGAGGGAATGCATGGGTGAAACTAAAGCTGCCCCTAGTGCTTTCATAGAGCTGGCAGGACCCAGCCCACTGTTTCCCCTGAACAATCAAGCAACTTGCTGGCACTGTACTTCAGTTTCCCTGTGCACCATTTGCAGGAGGGTGCTAGCCAGCAGCAGGAACTGCAGGTGGAGCTGAATCCTCCTTTTCTCTCCTCAGGGCCTCTCTCCGCAGCTACCCATCAGAGGGCAGCCCCCATGGCACGGTTACGCCTCCCCACACCTTGGCTGAGCCTCTTTATCGGTCGCCTGTCAGCTTGCAGATGCCCTCTGCTCACAGCAGCTACCAAAACTCGTCTCCATCCTCCTTTGCAACGGTCCAAGGTGGGGTCCCAGGTTTGACATACACTAGCCCTGACTACCCTGATAGCCGAGCTGGCCTCCAGCCGGACACCCAAGCTCGGCCACAGCCGCAGGTCAACGTGGTGGGAACCCACCTCCTGCCAGGGAGCCCTCGCACCCTGCACCGGACAGTGGCTACCAACACGCCAACTCCTCCCAGCCCCAGTTTCGGGCGAAGAGCTGTCAACCCCAGCATGAGTGGCGCTCCCAGCAGCCCTGGGCTGGGCAGGCACGTTGTGCCAGCCCACAGCAACCTGGTGGCCCCACCGGGGAGTCCCAGCCTGGCCAGGCATCAAGCCGCGGTGGCTGCTCCCCCTGGAAGCCCCCTCTATGGTTATCCCAGCCCGGAGGAGAGGCGCCCGACACTGTCTCGGCAGAGCAGCTCCTCTGGCTACCAGCCTCCCTCCACACCGTCCTTCCCTGTCTCACCGGCCTACTACCCTGGCACGAGCACTCCACACTCCTCCTCCCCGGACTCGGCTGCCTACCGCCAGGGCAGCCCCACGCCGCAGCCCGCACTGCCTGAGAAGCGGCGGATGTCAGCTGGGGACCGCTCCAACAGCCTCCCCAACTATGCCACTGTCAACGGCAAGGCGTCCTCGCCCCTCTCCAGTGGCATGTCCAGCCCCAGTGGTGGGAGCACCGTCGCATTCTCCCACACCCTGCCGGACTTCTCCAAGTTCTCCATGCCAGGTAAAGGGTGCCCCTCAGAGGTCCCTGCATTCCTCCCTGCAGCTTTCCTAGGGCTGTCCCCTTCTCTTCCTCCCCACTGGCCTCTTGGGAAGGAGTTACAACCCTGTCCTGATTTACTCCTCCTGCCCATCTGCAGGGTGGCGGCACCACTGGGGCTCAGGCCATTTCCTGTGCTTTCTGACAAATCTAAACAGGAAAGGCACTGACCCAGCATCGCTGGCGTAAACAGCACCCAGAGTTATGTATGGGGAGATCAAAGCACCCGGAGGCAGCTTTTCTCTGCTGTGGGGATACACTGACCTCTTGGCCCCATTCCCCGCCGGCTTTAGCCTGTTGAGACCCTGCCATGGTGCTGCCTTCTCATTTCAAATGGTGTCCCATGCCCCCTGTGCCTCCACTCCTGGAACGCCTTCACCAGCTACCGTTACGGGACACCTTGGTGACGCCAAGATTGGGCTGATAGGAGCAGGGCAATAAAGCTGAGGGGTGAGAGTGGCTCTGGCTGCTGGGCCAGTGGCAGCCCTTTGCGGTCATGCTGGCGCCCGCTTCGTCCCCGTGAATTGCTGTGACTGGGGACCTTTCCCAGCCCCTGCATGAGCGATTAAACCCTGTAACAATTAGAAGGCAGGCAGGGGAGGGGAGTGAGCCCCTTGTCTCTCCAAAGGCAACTAGATTGCAGAGGGATGATAATGTGTCTCCAGCAGAGATTTTATCTGGCCCTCCCGGGTTTTATTGGGTTGTTTTTGGAGAGCAGGTAGTTGGAAATGTTGCTTAAGCAAAGTGTTTGTCACTTTACTTCACAGCCAGAGGACTGGCTCCTATCAGGGCTATGCCACTGGTGGGCACTGAGTGAGGCAAGGTTGGGCTGCTTTTTCCAGGGTGGACTGACCTGTCCAGTTCCTGTGCATGGAGCAAAGATAAAGGAATTTATTTTGAGAATGGATGAGACAAATATTGAACATTAGAGAGCAATGAATGTTCTCTGAAGTCAGCAGATTTCCCCACCACCATCTAGACATATCTCTTTCTCATCTTTTCAAATCCCATTTTAGTCTCTGACTGTGTGGCAGAGAGGTTCATTGGGTGCACAGCCCTTCAAGGGCCCTTGCACTTGCATTTAGCTTTAGATGCCCAGCAGCTGGATAAGCTCCAGGCCTGCCTGGGCCTGGAGGATTGGGTTGGGGTTAAAGCAATGTGCTAGGACTGAAAGGAGGTGGAGTTTTTAATGCTTTAGCCAGATTTGCTAAAAACTCATGGAGTTTTAGATAAAGCATCTTTTAACTTTTTGTTTTGTTTTTGTTTTCTCTTCCCTTCTTTGCAGACATCAGCCCTGAGACTCGTGCCAATGTCAAGTTTGTGCAGGACACTTCCAAGTACTGGTACAAACCGGAGATCTCCAGGGAGCAGGGTGGGTAGATGGCACAGGGCAAAGGATATGATTGAGTGAGCCATGGTCAGGAGTTAGGATGCATATGGGATCACAGGGATTGGCAAGGATTTCCCTTGGGGAATAGTTTACATGTGAAACTGCATTGTGGATGCTCAGACCATTGCAGAACAGAGTTGAAGCCCAGCTCAGCTGCACACTTGCATGATGTGGGCTCCCCAAACCTTGTCCTTGGTGCAGAAGCACCATATCATTGAGTGGATCATTGCAGTCTGGGGTGCAAAGCACCCAGATCTCAAACTGAGATTGCTCAGGGAGGTCTTGGAGACACGGCTAAAATAAGAGGGACAAACAAGGAGATAGCAAGCTGCCTTCAGGGGCAGTGTCCCACCATTTGGTCCCTGATCCTTGCCTGCTCTCCAGTGTTTGGTTGCTCAGAGCTGCTCTGGATGGGAATGGATGATCTGAAATGCCCATGCAAGGGCAGCAGAGGTGGGGAAGGGAGAAGAGCCCCAGGCTGGCTACAGACCCACGCAAGATCCCCATCCAGATGTGCAGTGGGGAGAGTAACATTGAACAGTAACTGTGAGGTTGTGGAACCAGGGCACCTTGTCCCAACACACACCTGCTGGTTTCAGGGGGCACACTGGCTCTCTCCATGCCAGTTCTGAGATCTGCTTTCTCTTGCAGCCATTGCACTGCTGAAGGACAGGGAACCAGGGGCTTTCATCATCCGAGACAGCCACTCCTTCCGGGGAGCCTATGGCCTTGCCATGAAAGTAGCTTCTCCACCTCCCACAGTCATGCAGCAGAACAAGAAAGGTATTGTGTGCCCTTCTCCATCCCACGACAAGATGCTTTCCATTGTTTGTCTGGGGCGAGCGGGCAGCTGGGTCTGCCAGTTGTGCTCTTGGGTATGTGCTGATGTGGCAAGATCCCTTCCTCCCAGCCTTGCCCTCCCAGGGCACAGGGAAGCACCAAACACTGTCCTGAGCTGTTGGGGGATCAGGGGTATCTGCATCTTGGGCTTTGGCATGGTGAAATGGGCACAGCCCACCAACACCATGGGCAAGCCTGGCTTGGGATCAACCCTATGTAAAGGATTTGAGGAACCTGTGTAGAGTAACAGGGATCTTTCCCTAGGGCTGGAGCACTGGTTTATCTGTGTAGTAGTAGGAAGAGGGTGGGTCTGGTGTGAAAATATCCCATCTCTTCCCAGGAGACATCACCAATGAGCTGGTGAGGCACTTTCTCATTGAGACCAGCCCACGGGGAGTGAAACTAAAAGGATGTCCCAACGAGCCCAATTTTGGTAAGTGCCCCTAGCATGCTTCCCACATGTGGGGTTGGGAGAACCTTGCTTTTGATGGACTATCAAAGCTGAACTGTTGGGTATCCAGGAGAGCCCCTGCTTCTGTTACTGCCTCTTGTCCTTGTGTAACCAAGTCCTGTAGGCATCTGGAGGCTCTGGGGTTACCTACCCTCATGAGTGCATGCAGATGTGCCTGTATGCACAGGTTTGCACCTTTCTACACATGCTTGTGGGACAACTGATACTGCTGGGCAGGGTGCAGGGCAGGTCCTCACTTTGTTGCATTTATCCCATGGCTAATGTGTGTCAAGGTGCTGCATGAGGAGATCTGCACCGTTTGTTGTTCTTAAGGTAGCCCTGTCATCTCTGCCCCCTCCCTGAGTCCTCTCTGGGCATGGTGGCTTCATCAAGAGGAGTTCACAGATGTGGCATTAAGACCCTGGTGAAGAAACCTACCAAAAAGCCTGCTCCCATCCATTTGGAGCAAAAACAGCCTAACACCAGGGAAACCCTTGTCCTCAGTCCCATGATGACCATCTCCTCTCTCTCCCCAGGCTGTCTCTCGGCTCTGGTGTACCAGCATTCCATCATGCCCTTGGCCCTCCCCTGCAAGCTGGTCATTCCTGACCGAGGTAAGAGCCAGGACTAGTAGAGATTGCATCCGCACACCACAGCCTGAGGGGACAGGGTAGGTTTCTAAACAGAGAACATCAGTAACTGTCCCTTGTCTTCTAGATCCCATGGAAGAAAAGAAAGACACCGCATCGGCCACAAACTCGGCCACAGATCTCCTCAAACAGGGTGCAGGTGAGTAGAGGGGCTGTCACAGGGTGAATGTGGCTTGGAGCAGTGGTTGACCCCACACCTGCTGTCTTCCTTTCCAGCCTGCAATGTCCTCTTCATCAATTCAGTGGAGATGGAGTCACTGACAGGCCCACAAGCCATTGCAAAGGCTGTCACTGAGACGCTGGTGGCTGACCCAACACCCACTGCAACCATTGTCCACTTCAAAGTCTCTGCACAAGGCATCACTTTGACTGACAACCAGAGGAAGTAAGAGCCCCCATGACCTGTGTCCCCAAAGACAGTGAGCCTGTCCAGGGAGCATACTGATGAAGGATGTCCCTGGGGTGGCTTGACCTTGGTCATCATCAAGGCTGGGCTTTGTCCTTTGACTCCTGGAGCATTCTAGGCAATGCTCCCATGGAGAGAGGGGCTAGGCTGTGGTGGGGCAAAGGTGGGGACTGCCCGACCCTGACAATATCTGCCTTGTTTTTCAGATTGTTCTTCCGACGACACTACCCCCTCAACACAGTCACATTCTGTGACCTGGACCCCCAGGAACGAAAGTGAGTGCCCTAACCTTGGGGACCACACATCCCTTCCCCGTTCCATCCCCTGGGCTCCTGGGCTACTTGGAGTAGGGTCTTTGCTTCTTCTGTCCTCCTTGCTCCTGTGGAGGGCAGGAAAGAAAGGTTCTCTTGGACACTGTGGGGCAACACCAGCTTCTCCTGGTGACTTCTTGATGTTACCAAGCATCTTCAGGCTGGGGGAGAGGTGCTTCAAGGTTTTTATCCATACAGCTAAGACTGTGCAAAGCCAGGCTGGCCCTCCAGTGTTAAGTGTGGTGACTCCCATCATGGGGTTCTATCTCTCTGTGGAGCGTAGGAGGCACCATCCCTCACAGCTCCTTTTCTCCTTGCAGGTGGACTAAAACTGATAGCAGCAGCCCAGCCAAGTAAGTACTTCTTGTGCTTCCCAGCTGATTTAGACACCGTTGGGGTGGGTCCTGCTTGTGCTTGAACTTTGGCTTGGTGAAGTCCCATGCAGGGCAGCCTCTTGGCCGTGCATGAGATGGACTCAGCTCCTTGCTGCAGCAATGTTTCCACAAGCATGAGACCATGGACCTGGGGACTCAGAATGCATTTCTCAGCCCCAAATTCCTTGTCAGAGCAGGCTTGGCCCTAGCTAAACTGCCTTACTGGAAACTCTCCAGCAGAATCAGTGGGAGGCAGCTCATGGAGCAAAGTTGGGGGTTACACTGATGGTGCATGTGACACTATCTGGCTCTTCCCTTTCCTCCTGTCATGACCCACCAGAGTGCAGAGCCTCTGGCTGAGCTCATTTCCAGGGCCCAATTCCCACTAATTTTAGCCATTGTGTTAGCGAAGGGGTTTTTATTAGGATGTCCAGCTGCTGGGATATTTCCCCTCCCCAATTAGAAATGCCATCGCCTGGGTCTGTCTCACATTCTGTTCCCCCATATTTATAACTTGAGTTTGCACGTTCTAATTAAAAAAAAAAAAAAAAAAAAAAAAAAGGGACATTTTGTTTATCAGTGAGGAAAAAGGCAGAAACACCGCCATGGTCTCACCCAGCTCCCCATGTCCCCACATGGCCTTCCTTTCATACAGAGTCTACCCCAATGAGTAGTAGTGCATCACACCTCTGTGATTTCAAGAGTCACTACCCAAACCAAGGCAATGTTGTGATTATCTGGAAGGTCCCTTCTTTGGCATGGTCTAGGGGAGAGTGGCAGGGATGGTCAGAGCAAGGAGGATTTATCCAGGAGATGCAGTGTGGGCCTTCAAAGAAACTGCACCAGAGGGAGGAGTAGAGGGGTCTTTATGCGAGCAGGTTTGGGTTTTCTCTCTGCTGTGCAAGGTGGATATTAAAGAGGAGAGGGTGGCCAACATCATGCTGGAAAGAGGGTGTTGGTATTCCTTGGGTGAGCAATGCTGGCAAACCTCACTGAGGCTCTATCTTCTCCCCACCCAGGCTCTTTGGCTTTGTGGCCAGGAAGCAAGGGAGCACTACAGACAACATCTGCCACCTCTTTGCCGAGCTGGATCCAGACCAGCCAGCTGCAGCCATTGTCAACTTTGTCTCCAGAGTCATGCTTGGCTCTGGCCAGAAAAGATGAGCTGGTGCTTGCGGGTGATTCTTGAATTTTGGAGAAGGACTTGGAGCTGATCCGAGAAGGAGTGTGAGGAAGTGCATTGTGGGAGAGGGAAGTGAATGGGGGGGGAAAAAGGGTTGGAATTTTGGAGGAAACCAGCAAACAACACAAAAACCCCCAATGAAACCCCTAAAAACTCAACACAAACCAAACAATAGAGGAACCAAAACCACACACCTACATAAGAGACCCACAAAGTCATCCCAGACAGGATGTATGTCCCATCGCAGGGAAGGTGACCAAAAAGAAGGTGGCAGTGAGAGGTGTGTTCCCAGCTTTCAACATCATGGGCCCGAGTGGTGACATCCACTTGGGACTGAATATGGGACCATGACTGGTGTTTTACATCAGGAAAAAAAACCCAAACAAATGGCAAAACCCATGGAAGAAACTCCATCCCAGCAGCACCATCAGTGAATGTCTGCTGCATGTTTGAAATGACTTGTAGGAGATAACAACATAGACTGAGTCTGTGGGACACTGGAGGAGATGGTCTCAGAAACCTTCCCTTGCCTGGCTGTAGTGGAGGGTCCTCACCAGCCCTTGCACTTCTCCCAAAACCTCCTGCCTGCCTGGCAACTTGCTGGGGGTGTGTGGGGGGCTTGGTCCTGAACCCTCCCATCCCCAGAGAGCTGGACTGTGGGCTGATCTCTGTTGCTGACCCACTGCCCAGCACTGGTCACAGGTGAGCTGCTGTGAGTCCACCCAGAGGAGGGGGAGTCATGGCATTTCCCCACCTCCCCAGGGGTGCTTGTGCCCCCCGCCCCTATCCTGCAAGGAGGTGTGGAGGTGCTCCTGCCACCCTGTGCCTAGGGAAGGCAGATGCTCCCCAGGAACCTCCTCGGAGGATGTAGCAAGTCGCCTCCTCTCTCCTTTTCCCATTTTCCCTCCTGTCACTGGTCCTCCTTGGCAGTTTTCTCCTGGGGCCTGTCACGTGTTTCTCTTCACACATAAAAAAAACCAAACTAAAAGCAAAACAGAAAGGAAAGAAAAACATTGGAAGAATAA
>JAOEGS010001443.1:50838-68392 GCA_025447755.1 Corythornis vintsioides | reverse complement strand
TTTGGAAATAGGAAATAAACTAAGGAATGAAGCTATTTTTTGAAGTATCAAAAAGCAAAACCTTTATTTTCCACCAAAATTAAAACTTCTGTCATGTCCTCGGTGTCTTCTGGCCTTATCTGTCGAATTTATCTGCATTTTTAATATTGTTTATTTTGGTATCGGGAAGCTTTGTCAGCCCATTAGGTGAATAAATACCAGAAGTGTGCTCCCTTGGGAAGGATGGAGCAGCATGGGTTTGTACAAAGACAACCTCAGTCTTTCATCCGTCTGGGTTCACATCTTGTCAGCCTTCTACCTTTTGCTCTGTGTATGCGTGAGCAGGTCTGAGAGAAGAGATGGTGCTAAGCCAGAGAGTCTGTTAGAGAGCCCCCAGTATGGCTGCACAAACTGAGCAGCAGCTGTAACCCCATTAAATGCAGCAATTTCACAGTACACTACCGCTCACCAGAGAATAGCTACCCACGCTCTCCGCGTAGCCAGCCAAACCAGTTTGTACCAGGGCTTGCTAACTTCTCCTCAGGAATATTTAACGCTTGGCTAGAGCTCGTCAAACACAAAGGGAAGATGAGAGAGAGGAGAGAAAGCTCAGGAGCACGGTGCAATGAGAGCCAATTAGTAAGCAGATCCACTCTGTCTTTTGAAGACGGAGTAAAAGCTTCACAGGTGTGCACAGAGAAAGCTGCCGTGGTAACATAGCTAGGGTAACTGTTTAAAAGGTCATCGTTAGGAACATTCAGATTAGGGCAGCCTTTCTTCTTCAGTTCAAAGCTCCTGCTGAGGGTTTATGAGAGCAAAGTGAGGAACCAAGCTATTCCTTCTTTAATGTGATTGTTTTAATGGCTAAGCCATTTCTGACTTTGCTTTTATAGAAAGTCCATCAGCAGTCTCCAGTCTCTGCTGATCTGAATGCTCTTTTGCTTACCCAAATGTGTGTGTCATAAAAGTAACTATTTGGCTAGCAATTACTAGGGTGAGGAAAAAATACTCCTAAAATATTCTGTTGACAGGCTGAGTTTATATATTTTGCACCAATGCATCCAGTATTAGACATGCTGGGAAACATCTTCATTCTAAAAGTTTTTAAAACTATATAACAGCATTAATACAAAATTCTGATTACATGAATGAATACTTAAATCCCACTTTTGTTTATTCATTTCCTTTTATAGCTGAAACTCCATATTTTACCAATGTTTAGTGCTGTGATTTTTGTCCTATGCATCAGCCAGACAATCTCAGGAAGGCTCATAGAGAAATATGAAAAAAAAAATGACTCTTACACTTCCCAATCAGAGAAGAAGACAATTTAAGACAATCTTCTGTCATGTATTTCCTCCTGGAATAATTTCTTGGCAGTCCTCTTGCAAACACAGAGGTTCATGTCTTATTTGAGCAAAATACAACTGCCTTTTAAAGGATATAGATAATCTCCTGTGCTTATGCCCCTTAGCATACACTCTAGGCTTGCAAATGTCTGCAAGAACAAATCTTTTGCCTGTGGTTATGTGGCACAATCCCATATATGAATTAAAAAACCCAAGTGCCCAGATCACTGCAGATCCCTCTCACTTCATTC
Source organism: Corythornis vintsioides (assembly GCA_025447755.1). NCBI lineage: Eukaryota > Metazoa > Chordata > Aves > Coraciiformes > Alcedinidae > Corythornis > Corythornis vintsioides. The sequence continues at coordinate 66,813 of JAOEGS010001443.1, read as the reverse complement.
TAGTTGTCTGAGGCAGATGCAAACCAGTAACATCTTAAAACTTGTCAGATCCTTGATGGTATCAGTGGTGCTTGGTTGCTGCTACTTGACAACCCTTGTGACATTCTGAATGCCACACGGACTAGGAGTCAATCTGAGAAGGTGAAACACCATCAGACAGGGGTTTCTGACCTGAATTTAGTTTCTGTAAAGTTTCCTTGTTCTATAATCACTCATTTCTGTAAATAAATCACACAACACTCTCCTCCCAATAAACTGGTGCTTACCAGCCTGAGGTTATCAACACTGCTTTCCCCTCATTTCTTTATATCCATATGGTAAAGTCCCAGTATAAGTTTTATTTTATCTTTTACAGACCTCTGTTTCAGTTCATTTTAAGTGACTAATTTGTCTAAATAGCCTTCAGTTTGCCTTGGAACTTTTTCAGCTGAAAATGGTAAGAAAATAAAAGAATGTATACAATCTATTTAAATAATTGCCCCTTAACATCTCTAAAACTATGCCGAATATTTTTCTAAGCTGCAATAATGCCCAGTACTTATTTTCTGCCTATTTTTGTCCTTTGTCCTCATTTCTGTAACCGAGCCCACTGTCATCTGGTAGAAATATTTACCAGTTGGATCTGAATTGGCCTGGTAACAGTGAGAACACATCTGGAGTCTAGACTCAGTGGCTCTATGGGCAGGGTCATATCTCTGTGCTCCATCAGCCCCAGTGCTTATTTCTGTTTACATAGGTGGTGTGCAGCATCATCTGTTTCAGCTGTCAGACACCACCAGCCCCCTACCCCCCAGCCACCAAGGGACCAGCCCCCTCCCCTCCTCCCTCACCCTCCAACATCCCACCTCCATCAGCTGGGGACGGGAAGCAGGGAACCTCTGGCACACACAGTGGGACAGGAGGGGGAAGAAAATCCGTGGAACCTAGAAAATCTAGTATTTTCAGCTCCATTGGATTGCACTGGGAGGGGTACCTTTGTCCGATACATGAGAAGACTTTGTCCAACATGCAAGGGACAGAATAATTTTTTGGTACAGGAGGAATTGTGCTCTAAATTCTTTAAGTGGTCATTTGGTTTGATTTTTATTTTTTTTTTTCCTATTTTCCTAACTAAAAGTATGTGCTTAAATTCTTTGGACTTCGAAAGTAGAAAGTGTACTAAACTGTTTTTCTAAATACTGCTGTTTACTTCAAGGAAGGAATTTAACTTAGAAATGGTGTCATGATACATATATAGCCATAAGAGCTTGCTATGACAAGAATTTTATCATAACTCTGAGGTACTTGAGTTTCTGTAATGCACAAGGCAGTTTGTGTGTGTGTGTGTGTGTGTGTGTGTGTGTGTGTGTGTGTTCTGGGGATAAAAAAGCATTGTAGAAGAATGATTCATTATTCCTTCTTTAAGACTATTATAGAATTTTCTTTTCATCACCCTTTGCAAAATGAACCAGTCCCAAACAGTAGGAACTCTCTCATCAAACTAATTTTACCTACAGGGAGAATCACATATTGTGATGTCCACTTCTAAAGCATGGTAGAGAAGTGTAGAGTCACCATCACTAACAGTTGTACAACATTCTTCAACGTAATGCAGCTACATAGGGTTAATGAGTTAAAAAAAGGGCTTGCAAAGTGTTTTGGTATTGGTGGTGATGGGGCAAAAATTCAGAAATACTCCTGCTTCACTCAGCCTGCAGAAAAGCTGGCAAAGCAAGCAATATTTGAATATTTTCAAGATGCTTTTTTCTTGTAAACTATGAAAAGAATTTAAAAGTAAGGCTTGTTGGCTCAATTCAGCACATTTGAGATGTGTTAATACATTGTTTGACTCTAATTAGAACAAAGATTAGCTAATGTTAAGTATTTTTGAGAATGCCTCAACATCACTTTAAAAGTACAGCTTTTCAAAATACATTTTTTTTTTTCCAATAAACTGATGTTGATTTCAAAGCTGAGGGTCAAAAATTATCGAGCCTACAAAAGATCCACATTTCAGGTTTGAGTTTTTCTTTCAAACACATTGGAGACACTGACAAAACAAAAATAGTTTGATCCTCCATAAAAGAGCAATTTTAATTCAGATCACATACTGTGGCTCTTGAATGTAATATTTTCCTGTATGAAAAGGGTGAAAATTGCTCCCATTATGATACAAGAGACTAGTTGGCAAAAATATAATACTAAGAAATTACTTGAGCATGTTTTTTATTATACATATCATATTATCACAGTATTTCCATGAATTTCCATGATAATTCCACTTGGGTGTGTTAAAGAGGCACTCAAAAAATTACAGAAAGTAAACTGAGGGTTTTTTTTTTTAATTGCTACATAAGTAACTTTAACTGACATATGATAACATGTAGAACAAGCTGAAAGAATATGATTCAGTTAACCAAACTTTATTGTGATAAATATCTCAAATGATTGTGAAATGCTGAGAAATGTTACACTGGTTGCCACCAGAAAACAAAGAAAAATGGATTTGGACCTGATCTTTTAACTTGGTCATCTGTATTAATCTGGACACTGCAGATGTTGTTAGTGGCACCATGGGTAAAATAAGATTAACAGTGCTATTTGACCAGGAGTCCTCAGTGGATGTAGAATTATCAATCCACTAATTCTCATCTTCTATCTATTGTTTTCCCCGTGACAAGTATGGAAAGCTCTTAAGTCAGCTCTTGTAGCTTTGAGTGAACAGAATGAAGGAGGACTCCCTCCCTTCCTGCTTCCTAGATGTTAAAAATAACATTAAATTTACTTTTCAAGACACCTTTTTGACTCTTTTCCTCCCCCTAGTCCTTTGAGAAAGAAACCCAGAAATGGAACACACACACAGCACTTTAGGAACACATTTTGCATGGAGGTGTTAGAAGATTGTGTATATATGCAGCATCTAGCTGAATCATCCTATCCAGGGGAAAGTACACTTTCCCATGTCTCAAGTCAAACTTTGGGTACGATGTGGTCAGATTTTCTGTGCTTGGCACTGAAAATAGGTTAAATTTTCTGAAGTACTGATGGGCCTTTGCAGTCCATAGACTTGTCTTTTTAGAAAGGTTGTGACCTAGGGTGCAAAAAATCCTAGCAACTTGTTTTGGCATTAAAAAAGGAAACTGTGGATTTTAGAAACCTAATAAAAAATAAAATTAAATTAAAACCCAGAGAAGTAGAGGTGGTATGACAGAGAATATGTTCTTAGTTTCAGGTGTCCTTATGATGCTGCTGGCATCAGTTATTTGATCAGACTATCCTGATGCTCTAACCTTAGATTAATAGTAATTTGTACTTTTTTTTTCACAGGAGCTATGAGCAACATTAGTGTGAGACACAAGGGCACAGGTTAGTGGGAGGGAGCTAACATTGTTCAGCTTTAGGAAAAGAGGAATAGAATAAAAATCTGACAAAAGGAAAAGCTTTGAAGTGAATAGCCATGAGCAGTGAAATTGCACAACATTTAATGGTCTAATTTGATCAAAGTCAAGAGAATCCAAAACAATTATAATGAATAGTGGGAGAAGGAAGCAGTGACTTTCTAACTTGATGGTCACAGAATAGTGGGCACGCTTATTTCTAGGCCACCATCACAAATCTGGCTCAGCTAACAGGGGTGGAAAATCATAGCTATGGAAGAATTGTTTGTTCTCAGAAATGCCATGAGTCAGAGATCTCAGTCAGATCTCTGTGGGTAAATGTCTGTGTATTTAAACCTACCACCACAATGGACAGCACATGGCATTGGGCACCCAACCCACACTCTGTTGGACACTGGGACAACATGGGCATGGTGACTCCTAGAAGTAACCATATGTTCTGAGTTTTTGCACAATCTGGACAAAGTGGAAAGAAACTTCTCGGCCAAAAGACCCAAAAGAACTAAGCTTCCCAAAAGACTTCAGATTTTGTTTTTAATCTGGCAATTTTTACTGTGGGTAAATTCAGGAATGGGTGAGGGGGTTGTGAAAATAGTGGCCGTGGCCATAATTTTGGCCTCCGTAGGAAGCATGGAACCAGATGTGGAGTTAATGTAAGAAAGGAACACTGAAGGAGTATAAACAGATGGTGAATAAAATAAGACCTTTCTGTCTCATATTTATGAAGAAGTCACATGTAAGAGAATGAACTTCTAAGAACCCACTGTGAGCAATGAAATAGGAGAGGCTGAAAGACTGAGTCTGGGGCTGATCCTATTAAATAAACTCCAGTGTCAAAGAGCATCGTGGGATGTATTGCTCAAGAACAATAAATCCTATCACAAGGATTTCTGCCGCTGAGATTTAGTGTCTCCAGCATGCTGCACATGCTGCTGGAGCAGCTCTAGCCTGCAGACTGACTGGCAGATAGTTCTGTGAAAAACAGGGTTGCTTTTGGTCATCATTTCTATCAAAAACATTTGAAAATCATTACTTTTTCGATCATCTTGACACTTTACTGTGTACAGTTTCCCCTTAGGATTTGCTTTGCAACAGTAGTATTTACACTGGTAAAATGTCCTTGCTCTCTAACTAAATAATTCACCCACCGTAATTTAATTCAGAGGGAAAAAAAATAGTTTATTATGAATCAAAAGAATAGAATGTTTTGTTCACTAATTCCTGCCTGGTGCAGCAGGCATGTTGCCTCTGTTACTCCCTCAGCCTCCCAGGTGCCCTTACAGGACAGGTTTGATGCCCTGCAAGTGCAGCCAGTCAATAAGGAAGATTAATCATCTGGCTTGGAAGCATTCCAAAAAACTAAGGAAGCTCAAACCCAGCATCCAAAAGTCTTCCAGCAAATAAAAAGAGAAGAGGGATTGTTCTAGGTGACTCCCTTCTCAAGGGAACTGAAGGTTTGATAGGCAGACCTGACCCACTTCTAAGGGAACTCTGCTATCTCCCCAGGGCAAGAATTAAAGATGTGGTGAAGAAACTTCTCACCCTGATACAACCTACACTTTGGATTAGAAATAGGGCAGAAGTTCTTTCCCACCAGAGTGGTGGACACAGGAACAGGCTGCCCAGGGAGGTGGTTGAGGCCCCATCCCTGGAGACATTCAAGGTGGGGCTTGGGGAGGCTCTGAGCAGCCTGCTCTAGTTGAGATGTCCCTGCTCTCAGCAGGGCTTGGACTAGATGACCTCTAGAGGTCCCTTTCAATCCAGACATTTTTATCATTCTATGATTATTAAAAAAAAAAAAAAAAAATTAGATTTAGTGAGAAATCAGTCATGAGATAGGACATGCATTTGAATGCATATGAATGCTCCTGTAGGAACTGAAAATGTACTTTTGTAGCTTGAGGGACAAAATAAACCCACAGCATTTTTAGTTTCACTGATAACAGTATCAGAAGAGAATTACTTTGATTTCTTTATTCACATTTGACTCCCTTCACTGCATATATTCTGATGGAAGAATGATACGTGTGGTAGAAATTATTTGTTGAAATAGGGTGTCAACTATTACAAAGTTATATTTGCTTTAGGAATGAATTGCCAGAGAACATATGTTCACTCAAAGTTCGGAACTGAAAAATGTAGTAAATATGCTGCATGAATAGTGATCATGAAAATAAAGAACAAAGTTATATGGACATAATTATCTAGTTCAATTTTGACTTTCCTTAGTGACTAAATTCAAAATATCCCGATTTACATAATGCACAGATTTTGCTATGTTTGTACAAAATTGCAGCTCTTTTAAAAAATCTACACCCTGTAATAGATGTAAAACACAAGACAATAATACAGGACATATGTTACAGCAATGCTGACTCTTGAACTCTTAATGGAATTTTACATATGAAATTCTAGCAATTATTTATTTTTTACTGATTGAACACAATGAGGTCCTCATGGTTTCTAGACTTTGTCCAGAAATGAATTAGATGTGAATGTCTCAAACTCTTAACAAAAAAGATAGCACTTACACTCAAAATTTTCTTGGACACTTTTAAAAAACAGCAGATGTGCAGGATGGGGAGGAACTCAAAATGAGCAAGAGATGAAATCTTTTGGTTTATCTTTTAAAAAGAGGGAGATGTCATATGTGACAGAAGGCCATACAAATATAGAAGAGAAAGAGGTGGAAATGCTGAATATAGGGAAAATTTCCTGGTTTTGAAAGTATTCTTGCAACAGCAAGTGAGAATCAATATTATGTAATATCTTGTATACATAAAAACTCTTGATGACAGGAATTTGGATTGCAAGCCAGATGGAGAACAATGAAGTTGTTTCCTTCAAAAATGTTCTTATTTCTTTTAGAGTAAGAAGGATATGTAAAATCTTAAATGCAATAATCATTAAGTTGGACGCAATATTAACTTCAAAGTCTATCCTTGCCAGGCTAAAGAATACCTTCTTAGTTGTTATTGCTCATGGCAACAACCAGCCTAAAACTTGCCTTTGATTTGAAGAAAGCAGAGTCAGTACAGTTTTGTTAGTAACAGAAACAGGCTTTGGCTGTCTGATGGAAAAGACTTGCAGGATAATGGTCTGGATGGAAATGACCACAGAACTTCCTCACTCTTGGTCTGTTGTGCATCAACCACACTCTATTGGAAGGAGCTCCAAGGAAGGATCACATCACACTCAGAATCAGAAAAAAATCAATATTTTTGAAAAGGGTTTCTTCCATTCAGAAACTTATAATTTTTTTCACAGTATTTAGAATGGTAAGAATTTATTTATACGAAAGTGTAATATGCAGTACATACAATAATGATTGGCATAGTGAAAATGGGCCACAAGTTCTTTAGTAATTTTTGTCTAGTTTATTCCTCAAATCCTTTCAAAACTGCTAGACACCAGGAGCCTTTGTATTGAGCAAAGGACCTAACTACTGCTATACCTTTCTCTAAAGGAGCTTTAATTGTTAGAAAAATGAAATAATGAAAATTGCTCTGCATGGTAAGCCACAGGTATTAGTTGGTTGGGTTTTTTTAAATAAAGGGATTTTAAAGCAGGAAAATAACTGAAAATGTTGAAGTTGCTGCAGCTATTCTTGTGCTTGATTTATCCAACTGAAGACTATTATTCAGTTATATATTCAAGGAAACTTAATGCACAGATTAAAATTTCTCTTTACATTATGAAAAACGAACTGACTGCTCCTAAACAGATGTTAATTGGCTGCTCTTTTCACAAGAGTCAGACTTCAGCAAATAACCACATTTCCAAACCCAGCTGAAAGGCAAAAGGAACAGGAATGTTATGACAGACGTAGAGAACTGCTGTCCAGGCTGGTAGCCAGGCCACCTGAGACCAAACAACAACAGCTGGAAGCCAGAAAAAGCCATGACTGCCTCAGCAGAGTCACAGTCCTGTATTGTAGAAAATGGAGAGTGAATGGGACTGGATGAGTCAGTGAGATGCACTTGAATTGCCAGAGAAATCTCAGATACCTCTTGAAAGTGGAGGAAAAGTTCGAAATCTGATTTATTATTATTATTATATTGATATTGATATTTATTATATCTTTTTAAATGAGGCAAGAATAAAGCACACTCTGTCCTTTTCAGAAGCATTATAAATACCAGGAACACTGGTATTTATAATACACAAACTGCTTCCAGCTGAGATTGTAGCCTTTTAATTTCTGAGTTGTGAGTATCCTAACGTGGTATGAAGTGAATTAAATTGCACTTTGCTGGCAAAACAATGTTATAATCTTAGGAATATATTGATCTCTTAGTTTAATTACACCATGGTAGCAAAATAATGCATATCTAGAATTATTTTAGTTATCAGAATGGAACTGAAAGGGTTACATTTTAATATTGATGGTGCCATACTGTTGGTGCTACCAAGACTTTGATTATAGCAAGGTGGGCTGAACACTTCTCACAACACTGTAAAGTGATTGTGTAATTAGTGAAAGGATTTTCTCCTTTTTTACTTTTAAAATGCTGGAAAGGAAAATTCTTGGCCATTACAGCTAGAGACTGAGGTCAGATTGACTCTGCCTAGCACAGATAGGATTAATTTCAATTAATGTTGGACATCCACTTCTGCATTCGAGCACTCACCCCAGAATCCCCTTCTAATGCAAGGAGAATACAGGACAATTTATCTACTCTGTTTGGTACCTATTTTTGTTTCAAGTGAATAATGGCAGAAGCATCTCTTATTTCCACTGGCAGTGGTGCTCTGTGATAGGACAAGAGGCCACAAGCTGGAAAAGAAGAAGTTCCACCTTCAGATGCCACTACAGATGCCAAAATTGTTGTGAGAAATTCAGTTTACTTCATATAACTCACATAATTTAATTATCAGATTACCCTAAGGCACCCGAGCCTGTGTTTTCTTCTTCCATTGTTCAAGGACCTAAGCAGATGCATCTCCATTTGTCTCTTTGTGTAGTCTTTTTGATTTACCACATAAACATGTTTTTATTGCCTTGGAAGAAATTGATAACAGTGGAGAAATATACTGTTGTCAATCAAAGCCTCTTAATCTAAATTAAAGAGGCTCGGTATTGTAGTCAATAGATGTGGGATTTTGGGCATAAATGGCCAATCCTTTTTCACTTTTGTATTCCTGCTGAAATTTCCATTGTATTTCACTGAAAGTCAAATTGAGCCATTGCAAAGGCATTGGATTGTCCCATGAAATACAACAATCCACAGCATGTTAACGCTCTTTTTTTCTTTTCATATGGCTCCAAACTGCAAGAAAAAACATTGTTTTTCTTTTTAAAAATAATCATTCTCAGCAGTTTTGAAGTAATGGAGTCTCCTAACATTTCAGCCTTTAAATTCTGTTTCTTCCACTGAGGAGATGGAAAAACCCCTAGATCAATTCAAACTAATTTTTCAGATGTGCTCACTTCCCAAGCAGAAACAAATTACCACCATCTCTTTGAGATTTAATTGCTTTCACTCCAGAAAAACACCCCTTGTGCACAGAGGATTGAAGCAAAAGAAGAAATGCTAGAGGAATCAGTAGAGAATGACTGGGGGTTTTTTTTCTTTTTTCTTTCTCTAAAATTAACTTAGGGTTAGTTGCTGGTTAATGTATAGTAATTTGCACATCAAGAACTTTGTACTTCCCTTGTTAAAATTAGGAGCTGTTGTAACTGTTCACGTACAGAGAGAGAGGAAAAAAGGCTGTAAGAAGCAAGAGAAAAAGTGCCTGCATGACAGGGAAGGAAGGAAGGAAGGAAGGAAGGAAGGAAGGAAGGAAGGAAGGAAGGAAGGAAGGAAGGAAGGAAGGAAGGAAAAAGAAAGAAAAGATTTGATTTAAGCTGCAATATTTCTCAAGAACTGGGTGAAATAATGGGCCAATAGTGCAATAGAAAGGAGCTCAAAAGTAGTAAGATTTGGTAAGGTCAAACTCATTATTTTATTTTCTTTCAAATGAGATACTGCTTTTGAAAGTGATGCTGAGCTATAGTAGGCAGCGGTAGGAAAGGAAACATCTTGTTTACAAATGTCAGCCAGCAATTAGCATCATTTAAAGAGTGGAACCACAACTGCTGTTTTTTGTTAGCTTTGAAAACCCCATCTCTTTCTTGTGGCCACGTTTTAAGAGGCAAAGTAGACAGCAAGACTCTGCAACCAGTTCAGAAATGGTAGATTTCATATTTTAAAATCCTGACTATAACTGTCACCCCCCTTGCGTGGATCACAGATGGCGAAGAACTAATTTGTTACTGTTTGATAACGGCTTTTATGTATCAAAGCTCTTATTTACTACTCTGTGGGGGGAAATGACAGACTAAAAGCAATTATGTGTTTTTCTTTCAGTTTTTTCTTTAACCGCTATGCTCTTTGGCTTGCTTTTTTTCCCCCCTTTCCCATTCCTGACATGTTTCTTATTTGAAATATAGCATCGTGAATCTTTTACATATGTTGGTTCTCATTTAACCCTCTTTCTGGGTTTTCAAGAATGCATCTGGCCGGGCAGATCAACTGTAATCTTTCCTGATTGTTTATAATGGCCCAGTGATAAGTACTAACACTCAGGGGTGTCTCCTGGTAACAGCGTATTACATTTCAGTATTAAAAATGCAAATTGGGACTTTGCTTTTGAAGATTGTCAGGAAAATGTTTCAAGGAGGTAGAATATCTACCAGGACACCTGTAAGAGAAATAACCCCCTCTCCCTCCACCACTTCTGAAGGAGCCTCTCACCCCCTCCTCCTTCCCCCCAAATAAATAAATAGGTGAAGAGGCTTTCCTCTGTACATGGTATTAAGTAACTGATGTTAAATCTTTGGCCCTGGAAAGTAATGAACTTGTGCATATCTCTCTTTTTTTTCTTTTTTTTTTTTTTTCTTCACTGTTGATATCCAAACCACTGGCTTGGTCTTGCCACCAAAAATGATTTTGCTGTGGGTTGTATTTTATGGTGTTGCACTGCAGCAAAGTTAATGAGGCTGAGGGAATAGTTTCTGCAAATGTCTTTATTTTGATGAAGCAAAAGAGGTTCTATTTTGGTGAGGACCAGGACTGATTTGTTGGTGAGTTTCCTCTATTCAAATCAGTGAGGCTGCTTCTGTGCTTAGACTCTAGGGTGTGCATGAATACCACAGTGAATTTGGTCTTTAGTATAGAATTTCTCCTACTGAAGTAAGAGCTAAATTTGAAGGAAAAAAAAAAAAAGAAAAAAGTAAGAGCTAAATATAAAAGCAAAAAAATCAATAGGAATTTTCCCATTGACTTTAATGAAAGAAAGAGTAAGTCACTATAGAAAAACCCACGTAAAGACTACAAGCTTTTGTTTGTCTTGTTACATCCTTTACCTCCTGGTTCTCTTTGCTCGTTTCACCCTCCTTTTCTTCCTGCTTGTGAGGCTCACACTGGTATCAGGAGTGCCTGTTAGTGTCAGTGGGACTGCTTGGGGAATGACACACACAAAGGACAGAAATTTCTCACCCAGTAAGAATATACAGAGCAAGCACTTACTCTCTGAAGTTAGCTTTGACCAAAGCTTAGGCTACCAGGAAGAAAATTCAAGGAAATGCAGGAAAACTGAAAAGGAAAGAAAAAGGACAATGGAATTTAGGAAGCTAGTATGACTAGTTTCATCTAAAGATGAAACATCCTAATATAACCCTTCTTACAACCAAAATATAGGAGTAGCACTTATTTCCACTCTTCAGGACCAGAAGCCTTCAATGGAATACATAAATCACTTCCACATGTTTTTGAATAAATCTCTGTCCTGTATTTTACAAATTGCTTTCTCAAGTCACAGTTTGAGTAAGGTCAGCAATCCTTCCCTCCTCTTGTTTGACTTTCTCAGGGTGAAATTCACCCCTGGCAGTTGTCAAGAACAAGACCTGTGTCACTGAACTCCTGCCTAAGCCAATTGATTTCCAGTGAGAGCTATATTTAGGCTAATCAGGTCCACTGTGTCTGGATGTGGCAATGAAATAGCTGAAGCATGCTCTATCAGGCCCTATTTGAAAATGCTGGCCCAAGAGTGTCTGTCATTTCTGCTGTATTTCAGACTCTCCATCATTTTGATAATTATACAGCTTGGAAACTTTTTTTCTTTTTATAGTCTTTGAAACTATAATGAAGTCTTCATTGCTGCCAACCCAAACCATCCAAAAATCTTGAATTGGGCTTGAAATAATCATGAGATTGGCCTGAAAATCATGCAACTGAATGTACTTGGCTTCTTTTTATTTGCCTTCTGGTTTTGAGTGTTTAGGGTGCAATGGGGTCACATTTGCAGGGTTTCCTCTGAGTCTGTGTGGGCCAGAAATGCACTCTTTTTATAAGACAACTAAAATTCCTTGTGTATTCACATGACTCCAGGAGCTGGGTTTTAACAGGGGGGGCAGGGAAAATCCACCGTGTTTGGGCTTGTGATAAAATTGGAAGCCTTGGCAATGCAGAGTGTCTCACATTCAAAGTTTGTTTATAAGGGGAATATAGTTTGATGGAGAGAGAGAACAGAGTTCCCTTCTGTTCTCTTCTGACTTGAGAGAAATTCCTCCCCAAGGGTGAGCTTCACTTTGCAGGACCAGCACAAGGCTTATTCAGAATCTGAAGCGATGCATAGACCTGGTCATGGTTCTCTTTACATGAATTTACTTCATGCTACATGAAGAGAAGCTGCTCAAGTTATTGTAGCTGAGATAGTTTAATGTTCACAAGGAAAAAAATAAATTCTTCATAAAACTGCCCATTATCAAGGATTTGGAAGCAAAGTCCAGCAAGAATGGGTATAGGCTAAAAAGTGCAGGACATAAAGCTTTGTAAGACCAAGATGTTAAAGCCAGGGTTCATTTTATGTCATAAATATCTATGACACAAGAAATTCAAAGTAGGATTCATCTCATCCACCATCTAGATGTGTGCTTGTTCCTTGGTAAGCAAGGAAGTTAATAGATGCTTCTGGAATGCAATTCATCTCATCCTCAGACACATCTAGAACAGATTGGGTAAACTGCCTGATAAAAATGCCTTTTTATTTCCATTGGCTGTGTAGGAAACAGAAATTGATGGATATTAAGAGGACTAACATACAGACTATTGGCAGTCTCTAAGTCTAAAGTTAAGCACTTTTTTTTTTTTCATGTTTTGCTTAAGAAAAATCCTAGCTGACATCTTTTTGAGCAATGCAGGATATGACTGTAAATGTTCCTGGTGCAGAAATATGTGTGTATATGTATGTGAACATGCACAGGGTGTTTGGATAATTTTTGCTTATGTTAATGTCTAAATTGGGAGATAGCAAGAGTAGGGAGTTTATTGCTGCTCCTGGAGAAGACTGGCATTGCACAAGACTGAGCTGCCATTTATATCACACCATGGATGTCTGGATATTGCATAGTGGCCACGCACTGGGATCTTCACATCCAAACCAGTCCTAATGTCCAGACAGGTCTGTAGTGCTTTAAAATAATGTGACTGGTTTTGCTTTCCTTCTGCAGCTAGGAATGCCTTTAAATAATGCACCATTAGTGGCTCTTAAACCAGTTGTGTGTGCCTTAAAAATTGGCATAATGTTTTCACTCCAAAGGTATCAGATTCAATTTAAGTACAGGATTTGGAGCGTGCCAAGCCAAGTGCTCTTTGCCAGCAATTTGACATCCTGAGCAAATAAGGTTTGAATTCCTGCTCTGAAACAGGAAAAGGATCATTTAGTCTGTTTGAATATCATTTAGAGTAGGATGACTTTAGTTTTTTTGATGCAGCAGCAGTGTCAAGTGTTGGTTCTGACAGATTTATTGAACTGATGGTTGTACCTTAAACATACAGCTTTAGACAGGTCTTAAATATAGATTCATTCTTTCTGTGAAATCTAAATTATGAGAATCCCTTTGACAGATTAGAAATGCAACGTAAAAGAATGATAGCCAAGGGTCCTCAGTGTAGTTTTTCTAGCATAACTGTGTCAGAGGGTAAGAACAAAGACCAGGGAGATCACATGTGATGCACAGAAAGACATAGGTATTGATTTGCCAGTTTGGGCATAGACATAAAGAAAAAATTCTCTACCTCTGCCTCCTCCTCCTCCTCCTCCCCTCTGTTTCAGCTGTGCCTAGCTTTTCAAACACAGTTTCAGTTAGTGGAGATGCCTGGGTGCAGGCCTGCTGCAGAGACAATCAAATATTTGCAATACCTGTTGCCCTAAATAACCCTATTGGAGTGGGACAGGAGACAAGTGAGAAGATGCTGTCTTGGACCTGAAGGAAGGTCACTTTACTGATTAGGCAATCCCAGGTAATAAGCACTCCTCTTAAATAAGGTGCTCAGCTTTAAGCAGGGCATCCCACAAACTGACTGTACTGTCCCTAGGCTGAAGTTTGGCTTTGTTTACAGCTCCCTTGGGGTAGGAACTCCAGCAGGAGGAGCTTTGTCGATGCTCTTCAGTGCCCAGCGTTTGGGGAGAGGCAAAATGAGGGACAGGTGTTGATGTCAGCACCAAACTGAGCCAGGCTCCTGTCCCAGAGCCCCCCTGAGTGCCAGCTATGGACTGACTGCCATGTAGTGGTCTTTACATGGTACTACAAACCCGCATGGCCTGCTGCCATGGCTGTGGTGATCTGTTACCATTCCAGTGCTGTCCAGTAAGGCAGAGGGGCAGTAGAGGAGTTCAGATAGACCAGATCACAATTGGCACTTATACACATGTACTCTGTCCCTTCCTCTTGATTTAGACTTCACAATTATTCACAGACATACTGCTGTTGCAGCTACCAAAATTTTCATTTAGGCTTCAAAATTATTTACAGAGATGCTGGTGTTGCATGTATCAGAATTTTCATTCAGACTTCACAATTATTTACAGAAATACTGGTGTTGCATCTATCAAAATTTTCATTTAGACTTAATTATTTACAGAGATACTGATGTTGCATGGACATATTTTAAATTGCATTCACTAAGCTTTTTTTTTTGACACTTTTCAGTCATGGTGATGATGTGCTGTTGTTTAGAAAAAACCCACCATACATTTTTGTTCTCGTGGTTGCTGCAGCACAACCTTTAAAAGGAGTTTCAGCTCTTATCTGCTGGGCATTCTTGGTTTTGGTTTTTTGGTTTGCTTTTATTTCTTTGAGAAAAAAATCAAGAAACCCAAACAACTTTTGACAGAGCAGTTGTAAAAATAATAATAATGATAGTAATAACAAGAATACTAACACCCCCTTCTGTTTGAGTTCTGAGGCTCCTCTGTTAATAAACCAAACTCCCTGAGGCTGGGACTGCTGTGAGAGAACCTTCACCCACCTCCATCCAAGCAGCTGTTGAGGTGAATGGAAACTAAGGCACATCAGTGTGGAAGGTTTCAAAAGACCTCACCTAGGAAACACTAATTTCCTTCAAATAAGTGGTAAAGATTCTGTTGCTTTGGGATTTAGGTGAAGAAGCATCTGATTTTTTATTTTTTTTTAATATATTTTTGTTAATTAAGCTTATGTGTCAGACACTGGATTTAATTAAAGACATGATCATGCAATAGAAATTGACAGTACACTTAGATAAGCTAATTTAAATCCTCTCAAAGGTTTTAGTCAATCCATAGAAAATTTCCATAATTTCTATTCAACCTGAAAGCACCTAATGACAAAATATTAAAAATAAATCAATGGAATTTGACTTTGAAGGTTAAATTGAAACACTACACATTGTGTAACTCACGTTTTATTAAGAAAAAATACTAAGCCCCTAGATTTACCCTTTCTCTATTGTACTTACAAGGTCCTGGTCCTTTAGCTACATGGATTAATTTGCATTAAGACAAAATACATGTAAGATAACCCCTGTGAAATAAAGGAATTGATGGCTTCCTATTTGTAACCATATGCAAAGTATAATAAAATCACACGCAGGAAAGGAACAAATACATTATTATTACTGTAGTGCTTTTAGCAATAGTTAATTTGATAAATGAGTGTTCCAGACTCTAGCTTTGGCTTTTGCTGCAGCACATGCTATTATTCAGGCTAGCAGTGGGGATGCAGAGCTCGTTTTTTCTCTACTGATCAGTGTAACTTTCTGAGCTTGTTCTGTGCTATTGATAAAAAAATATATATATTTTTTTTCCCCCTGCACTTTCTAGCAATCAAAAGTGATCTCAGATATTGCCATTCTGCATTGCTGCTGGATGTTTATTTGCTCTGTCACCAGCACAACAAAGGACTGGCAGCTTTAATTTGCTGTATGTTGTGTAATGCAGACGTGAGTCACTATATATCCCTGAAGAGCCCATCATTCATTTCCCTTGCATGCCATTCCCAGCTTTCATATATTGCTGGCTGTTGTGATAGTATGTAAAGCATCAGCTGCTGTTTCACAGCTTGGATTTTAAGGAGTCCACAAGGAGAGATCAAAAGTTGAAATTCTAATATTGCCTCTAATGGCAGAACTATTACTGGAGCAAGCAGGCTGTAGATTTCTTTCCTAGCAGAATGCTGCTGTGGTGTTTTCTCCCTAACAGCCTTGCTGTACTCAGGGCTTTCACAATAGATGGGTTCTGGCTCTGAGAAACAATTATTAATTTAATACTTTTTTTTTTGCCAAAGGAAATTTTT
>JAOEGS010001443.1:26868-50131 GCA_025447755.1 Corythornis vintsioides | reverse complement strand
TTTGCCAAAGGATAAAAAATAGGCTAACGAGTCTAGAAGCAAATTTATTTTGCATAAAATCTTAAAATGTGCTTATCAGCTTAGTTTATGGGTGTAATATAAAAAAGAAATGTTATTGACAAGGGACATTTGTGGCAAAGAAAGATTAAACTTAAAGCTAGACTGTATGACTGTGTGAGAATCTGACTTCAGAGAGC
This sequence comes from Corythornis vintsioides, assembly GCA_025447755.1. Taxonomy (NCBI): domain Eukaryota; kingdom Metazoa; phylum Chordata; class Aves; order Coraciiformes; family Alcedinidae; genus Corythornis; species Corythornis vintsioides. The sequence continues at coordinate 49,934 of JAOEGS010001443.1, read as the reverse complement.
TGAAGGCTACTCATTAGTAAAGTTGTAGCTTTGGACCAGTTTTCACACTCATTCTAATGTTCATCCTCAACTGTAGAGCATCTTCAGCTCTTTAACTCTTTTTCTTGAAGGGATGCCTGAGATTTTTGATTCACTCATCATCACCCCATGATAAAGATGATCACTAAAGGTAAACTTAGAGATAACCAAAGACTGCTACTGTGAGACCTCACAAATAAAATTGGATCCCATAGTTAGGCATTTGGTGTCTCTTAGGAAAAGACCAGATAGAAATTCATGTGTGGGGTTATGATTGCTATTTCACATACTTCTTTCTGAAAAATCAGTTTGGAAACTTCGCAGAGCTCATCGTTTAGAAGGAAAAATATTTAATAAATAAAATCAGAGGTGCAGGGCATCCATTAGGTATGTAGATAGCTGGGTTTCCTTGTCTATAACACAGAATTTCTCTCACCATTTTTCTGCAGATGCCTTAGTTGTGAAAAGATCAGTTTTCCCCCAGAAACTTTTTTTCCTTTGCTACAAAATGAGTCATTTTCAAAAAATCCAAAAGTTGGAGGAAAAAAAAAAAAATTCCAAGTTGTAAATTTCATGCAAAACTCTAGGTCTTTTTAGCTTTTAAACTTGATGCACAGGGAAATGTATGTGATGGGGTAGAAATCTGGGTCACAGCATGAAATTCCTGTTTTTGTATTCATAAAAAACAAACTCCATATATCAAAGGAAGGAGGTGTGAAGTAGTAAAAAGGAAAAGAGAAAAGCAGTATAAAGTAATCTCAGCTCTTTATATTTCCCCAAATCATACCAAGATTTTTTAAGACATGTTATGATTTCCTCTAACCATTATTGAAACAAAAATGTTCTCTGCTACGCTAATAACTGGTTCAAAGTTATTTTCTGAAGATGAATTAGTGAAACAATTCCAGTTTTTCAGTATTTTTTTCTATCAGAAAATGGTAAAAACTGGGACTCTTTTTGCCAGAAGTGGGGAGATAATTTTTTTTTTTTTCTACTGCAATTCTGTTGCAGAAAGGCAAGGAAATACAGTGAGGTTTGAAGAAGAACATGCCAGTAATTACATGAAGGGCTGTTCTGCTGCTCTGGGATTTTTTTATACTATAAAGTTACTTTAAAATAACCTAGTAATAAGTGAAAAAAGTGTATTTTTAACTTGTTTGCAAGAGAAAAATGAAAAATAAAAAATGAATAAATGAAAAATAGAAAGTATAAATAAAAAAAATGGTTGTCACTGAACCTCACTGGTTTTCAATTCTTTTTGAAAAGCTTGCTAAGCTAACAGAAAAATCTCATTTTTTACAAGGGTTGCACTGGCCATTACTCAAAGAGGGATAATACCATGCTTCAATATCACTAAAGGGAAATAGTATTTCCAGGAATTAATGAAAGAATTGTATCTTCATAAATCTCTTGGGCATACTTTTCCCTTTGGGTGGAGGTTGTGCCCTAACGGCACAATTGCACTCGTTGTTTTTATGCTGTAAAACTGCCTCTGTAATGACACATCAGTGGAATTCCAGATGAATGTGCTAACCCCTGAGAGACACAACTCTTATCTACTATAATACAATCAGACAGAAAAAAACTCAGATTCATTGATAAAAACCACATGTTTACCCAGTGGCAGAATAGTTCCGTGTTGATACTGGTTCACAAAAGCAGTGTATGATGATCTACAAATTAATTATACACTTGTTTTGCCAGCATTTGCTGGGGTTTTCATGAATGCTGCTTTAGGCTCTAAAACAACTCTCATGCTCAAGCTAAACTTGAGGCACCTCCGTCAGTCCCAAGTAAAAAAATCAGGGCCTATATTGGAACTAAACTCGTTTGGAACTAATAAAAGCTGAGTAGAAAAAGGCAGCATATGAGGCAGTTTATTATCCAGTGTTTGACCCTATCTGCCCTACTTAAACTTCACATTCTTCCTCCAGTGGTGCCGTATGGGAGCACAAGATTGCAATTGTGCCCCAAGAGCACGACAGCACTCCTCCTAATAGTTTCTTCAGTCTTTTTTTCTTTTTTCCCATTGCTTTCCAAAATGATGCTGCCATATGTGCTGTTATATTTAAGTAGCAGATGCTGTGAACTCAGAAAGCTGAAGAATGCTGAAGTATGATAGCGTTTGAAAACAGGTTTTCTAGGGAAAGCTGACTTCTTGCAATGCTTTGAATTTATTTCAGGCATTTGGTTACCAATTACAAGAGGCCATATAGAATGCATTTATACCACTTATTGGTTCTGTCTTGGGGCACCTAATATATGGGCTATCTAGCTTTTACACTATATTGCTCTTCCCACAGTTACAAAGCTGCAATCATCTCTATTTGCAACAGTGCTAATGCTTTCATTTTAAAAAGGAGTTGGGAATGGCTCTTCATTTCCACTCCTTTACTTAACCAGAGTTTGAGCTAAGGATGATATTGCACCTTAAACCAGGGTCCTAGTATTAGACTATGCAATGTCTAAATATGAATATTATAATTTTTAATAATTTTTTTTCAGCTTTCACTTTTATCTTTCCCTTTATAATAGTTCGACTGGTAGAAGAGTATCAAATATAGTTGACATTAAGGAAAGTTATTGTTCTTGCAATTAATTCTTGCTTCTATCAATGTTACAATAAGTGAAATGTTCTGAAACCAGCCCTATTGTAGATGATTCCAACAGTAAGATATTGGTATCGCCATCACAAAGTGCAATATTCTAGTATAGATATTCTATATTCTAGAATATTCTAACCAGACTTCTAGTAGATACTCAGCATGGTTGCCACCTAGAAATAATGTAAATAGGTTTGTATTTCATACCTTGGAGAGTGAATGCTGCGGGTGGGATGTGGTCCTAGACCCCACCCACAAGAGAGAGGAGAGCAAAGCATTAAATATGTTGACTTGGGCTGCTGGATTGAACTGTTTGGAGAAGGATGAATCTATAAAATAGAGATTTAGACTTTTTTATAAGTTCTAGAGAGGATGACTCCCATTTGAAGCTCAGTTTTGAGTTCACCTAGTGAAAACAACTGGGCTTTGAATGAAGTTAGTGAAGTTTATTTAACGCTATCAGTAAAGTTTCCAAGGAATCCCTCACTAAAACCCCCCTCACTTACCTAAAATATGAGTGTATGAGGAAAGTTGTAATAATATGGGGTTTTTTTTCAGTATTTCTAGTTTGTGAGTAGCTGAAGCAGCTGAAACACTTGCATCATTGTGCTTTCCTTTCCAAACCTAACAAGGGTGCTGTCCTGGCAAATGACAAAATCCAGATAGAGTGAGGGAGCAGCAGGATCCCAAATTAAACAACTGGGAGGCTGGTAAATGCTTCCAGTAGCAGCTTTAGCTACAGATGGAATCGTTTGACCATTCGACACACCACAGTCCACTTGTTGGGAGCTTCCGACCATCTCTCTGCAACATTAACTTCATCAAATCCTCCAGCAAAGAGCCCCCACCAGAGGCACTGCCTTTCTCAGAGCATTTGCAAACAGCAGAAACCAACATTAAAAGATTCTGCTCTTCCTTCCCTGATGTTTTTTTTCTGACAGTAAATTAGAATCAGATGGAAGGTATCATTATTTCCACAAAAATGATCATGCAAATTAATTCCTTTACAATAACTTTTTTTTTTTTTAAAAAAAGAAAGTATTTTAAAAAATATATATGCATTTGGCCAATAAATTCGAGTAAGTTTTGTTCAAAGCTGATGTATCTCAATTGGTATTCCTGTCCTTGGCTAGAAAACATTCTTCACTAACCAGCACTTTTAACAAGCCATTTATTAATATCCTGGACACCTGATAATTTTGTTCTTTATTTGTTTTTCCTCCATTCCAGATTGATTGTGCTTTTTTATTTATTTTTAAGTACTTCACTGATGTTCTGCACTTCAAAGTGACAAAATAATTGTATACCTGCCATTAGGAAAATAAATCTGTGAGAAATTAGAGCATTTTGATTCCAAGAATCTCCAAGAACTGGAGAAAATGTAATTTTAAGACAACAGTTTTTGAATAGCAGAATTTCAGGCATAAACAGGTGGTTTCCCTTCCTTCAAGCTGGTGAACATTAAGCAAAAGCCTCTCTGTGCTCTGCAGAGAATCTGTTCACTGAGAAGGTGCTTTACTAGGATATTGGTTTTGTGACTGGAAATGTTACAGAGAAGTGGGATTGAATAGGTGTAGCTGAATGTAAATAGAGACACAAGAGATGACTTGGCTGAGGACTATACATTTATGGGGGATTATATTAATTTATTATCATTCAGTAGCTGATTCCTCAATGTAAGATTTATTACAAAACCACTTTTTCTTAGCTTCCTACGTGATATAATTGGCAAAAGAAGGTAGCAATATAGCTTTATCCTTTAATGAATATGTTCTCCATACTATTGACTTTAAGAACATCTGTTACTCTTCTCTATTTTTTTTCACTGACACCAAATCCCCTTAGAAAGTGTGGGATGATGACCTAGAGAGTGGTTGCATTTCCTTCTGAAAACTTCTTGTGTTACTGTAGGCAATAGTGACTTTCTGGAGGAGCAAAAATCAGAGATATTTCATCTCTTCGTTAGAGTACTTTGGAAATTTTCTCAGGATCTAATTGATGTTGTATCCAAATTCTAGTAGGGAGTTTACTTCCTAATTATAGTGGTCTGGAGTTAGAGATAAGCAGCTGAGTATAGCTGTTATTTTATTACTTGTATTTATATGCTGCAGTATTCACAAGACACTGTCCAACACTCACCCAGGCACTGTGCACACACACTCGCTGTTTGCACAGAAATGCTCAGGATCCAAATATAAAAGCAGGTACTCAGAGGTCCTTGCAATTTCAATTTCACTTCTAAATACCCATATTCACATATTTATATATATTTTAATGGTATGTATCTTTGTGATGGTTCCAGCCACAATATAATACTACATTTTTGTTAGGATTTACAAGTTGTGTCACATATAATTTCTTTTCTATTCATATTGCATACATCATTAAGATGTTGAGTTTTGTTTTCTAAGCTAAATTGAGGTAGACACTCATTATTTATTTTCCCATAGTGAGGATGCTTCTTGGTACCCACCCTGATCACAGGTGGCTTTCTAAGCTGTACCCTTTCAGGCTTCTACCCTATCATCATGAGATCTTCATTGTCACTCACACACTGATTTATTTAAAGATGATTAAGGACTCTGATTTGAAATGGAATGACATTTCAACTCCTAAATTCTTCCTTGGGTTCTCTTTCTGTTTTGAAAGGCTCAAGAAGATGGGGATCAGGCATCCAGACCTCACATTTCCTATCCTTATCCTTTGTCCACAAGAAATAATCTTCCCACCCGCATTTATCCAGCACTGAGGTAAAAATTTGCTTCCTTCATCAAGAAAATTAAACCAGAAGTATTTAGCAAAGACATAGAAACACTCTTCAGCAATTTTCTGCTTATTATTTATTTGAATGTCCTTCTGACAGGTGACTATGCCTTTGCTAGTAGCAGTCAAAGAGCCAAAAGAAACATATGCTGTGAAAAGTACCTTTAGCAAAACAGACAGATGGAAAGGTAACACTTTAGAACAGGGCAGCCAATGATTAGCAATTTATTTGGTATTCATTGTGATAACATTAATTGTGATGAATGAATTAAATTCAGCATCAACTGGAATTTTGTTAAGAGAACATTTGCCTTTTTTGGTGGATTTGTGAAAAGAAACCACTTTTCCATTTTTTTCAGCTTTGTGTTATTTTTTCCCATCTTAGAAAACAGTCAGTTTATCAGCAGAGCCTATACAAGAAAAACACAAGTGGTACATCAATACTTTAACATTTTAAATGCTTCTGATATATTGTCATCTGTAAGTAAATTTACACTGAGATCATGTTTTGAAGCTTTCACTTTTTTTTTTTTTTTTACAGCAGTTGAAACTTTCTGAACTGCTCAATCTTTTCTGCTGGTTCATCTCTCTCCTATTCAGTGAAATACACTGCAGAAGTAAAAATATATATATATATATATATATATATACACCTATTGCTTGTAAGCTGTAAACAGTCAGTAGATTGTGTTCTGTTGATTACAGAGAGTTTATATTGGCTGGGCCAGGCTTTAGCTGTCAGCACATAAAGAGAGAAATGGACAAAAGAGGCTCTGAGAGCAGATGTTGACACTGGAAGCTCAAATTCTGGGATCCTCAGCCTGTGGCTGTGGAAGCCCAGCTGGGAGAAAGAGACAGGCTGCATTCATAGAATCTCTCTGGGATCCCTGCCCCATGCAGGTACCCAGCCATTGAGAGACAGGAAGATGAAAGGCTGCTTCACAGATGTCACCTGCTGAGGGTTCAGCAGCCTGTCCAGAAATGTCATGTTTGGCAGCTGCTGGAGGATCCCTCCCACCAGCTCTGGCTCGCAGCTTCTCACAGTATTCCGGGAAAGATGCTTACACGAGGGCTTCCTAAGGAGATGGCATTAAAGAGAATCTTTGGCTTCTGCCTCTAACAGCACATTGACATTAACCTAGCTGTCCATTCATTACACAGTTGCACCCAAGATCAGTCTCTCTAACAAAATGAATTTTAGGCGTCAGCACCAAGCCAAATTGCCCTGGGAAACTGTGGAGATGGATACTGCTCCTCGTTCTCTTAAACTGATCCTGCATTCCTTTGTTTCTCTGTAAGTGTCTGAAACTGCTCTAAATTCCAGTGCTACAGGCTCAGTCGAGGCTCCTGGCCCCCAAAGCAGCAGAAACTGCAGAATTCCAGAGGCTATATGGCACTCGGGCATGGCACACAGAAACTCCTGGGTCCTGTTGTCTGCTGGGGTAACACCACGACCTCATCAGAACACACATCTAGAACACGGGCAGGAAAGATCAGAGTATTGGTAAGGAGATAAAAAAGAAAGGCAATGAGATTTTGGCAGAAGGATGCAAAGACTGAGCAGAATGGTGCTAAAGTGAAGCAGAAAAGAAATTTATTGCTTAAATTGGTTGGGAGGGGTTAGCATTTCCCCTTTTTCTCACCCCCAGTCCTCAGGTCAAAGCAATGGCACGTGCTTTGTCCTTTGACTTTCTGGGCTACTTCTAATCTGCACTGGAAGAACGTGGGGTCCTTCGTGCTCCAGACAGGCTCAGGGAAGTGTCAGGACCTGATTCTTCTTTCACAAATCAATGATGTTCTCAGAAATATCTAGAACTGAAATCAGTGATATCTAAAATTGGCATTTTGTTGACAAGTAACAGAAAAAAAAGATCAGAATGGCCATATTTCTCTATCAATTTTTTTTTTAAGCTTTACAATCAACTTTTTTCTTCTCTATTCAAAGTACTAATAAGAATAGTTGTATTTTTAACAGTTGTATTTTTTTTTCTATAGAATCTGTCTAGTAGTATGTTTTTTAATAGCATTCATAGGTAGCAAAATGCCATTAAATATCAAGAGAGGACGTTCATCATAATCTACTTTTTTTTGCAGCTATATTTTGGGTTGTTACTTTGGTCTTTCCCACTGAGGATGCTGGTAGAGCAGAATAGAACAGGCAATGCTGCCTTAGGACCTATGGCATGAAAGGTTTGCTTGAGAATTCCAAGTAGAAAAAATTACAAGAAATTTATTCGTTTGATACATCAAATGGTCAAACCAAAAATCACTTTTATTGATAATACTGGTTTTGTCTGTAGTGAGTGACAATTCAGAGCATCAGGGGCATCTTGACACTTCAGTTATTTTTCTGCAAAGTCTATGGAGAAAAAAGTAATGAATGAAAAAGTAGAAGGAAGTAAACACATACCAAACATGATCCTAAATAAATTCACAGCATGCACCACAGCACACAGGGTAAAGTTCTTGAGCTTGGAATAGCACACTAATGTTATAGTTGCTGATACTTCTCAAACTAAAATGGAATTATTACCTTATAAAAAGGACTTGGATGATGTTCTAAACTGTGGCAGTCAAAACGGATCTTTTTTTAAGATGTTTTTTGAATAGAAATTTGAAAATAATTTTTAAAAAGTAAATGTTTAGCACTTTTTGAAAACTGGAATTTTAATGTGGAAACCTGACTAAGGGAAAACTGTAGTTTCAATGATGCTCAGAACACTAGGACATCTAAAGAAGAATAAAACCATGAAATAAAAGGATGTCACAGAAAAAAACAAAGAAACAAAACTAAAAGCAAAACTATGACCAAAAAAACCCAAACCAAACCAAATACAAAGAAAGAAAACTCATGTCCTGGCACTTTTTAGTGTTTTCTGTGGGCTTCATGCCCTCTTGATGAGTGAAACTTAGCAAATGCTGGAATTTTCTCTTTATGAGTCATTAATGAGCTGATGTATAGAATTTTAAATATACACATAAATGATTTTTTTATGTTTATAGAAGTAATATTTTGTTTAAATACAGTATTGTATTCACTAATACCAGGTTAGATTTCCATCTAGTTGAGAGGGAGTTTTTAATTAAAGAACATAAAATTTAAATGGTTCAGAAAATGTCAACATGGGTTCCTAGTTTCAGCCCAACACAGATGATAGAACAAGAGGGCATAAATGAAAATTAAAGAAAAACAAATTCAGAACAGATGTCAGGAAGCATTTTTTTCAAGCAGAGAATCATAAATGTGTGGAATGGCTTAGTAGGCAAGATAGTTAAGGCAAAAACACGAAGGTCATTAAAGAAACAATTAGAAGACATCATGGTGTAGATGGAAAAAGGAATGAGATGTGATGAGACAAATGGCCTCTACTTGCTCCAAGAGTGTGTCATGCTCTCAAGAAATCTGGGCACTGTTGGATGTTTTTAGGGCTCCAGAGTAAGTGCTAGTTAGAAATACAGACAGCTCTTTCTCCATCTCCTCCTCCTTTCTCCATTGTTTTCTGCAGGCACCCTAACACAACTTTCAGGAATACTGTCCAAAGAATTTTAATTTGGGAATATTTGCCTTAAATCTGCATTATACATGCCAGTGAAACATTAAAAATATCTCCCATGATAAGAGATCATCACAAATTAAGTTTGCCAGTGTAGGGCAACAGGCAACCTCTGTTAGCAAAGATGTCCTTTACCAGGAACATTTTAATGTCCTGTGACTATTCATATTATAATGAAAAACCCAATGCCATGTGTAAATCCTGTCAAAGGTGGTATGGTAGAACTGCTTAGAAAGACAAGTCTTATAAATAAGGACAGTGTTTGAGACTTAACTTTCAGATGAGTGCAAGTAAACGAGGGTGAGTTGTGGCTGCAAGACTTCGATGGCTGCAGCTGTGGGCAGCTGGGGATCTGCACAGAGTGCTCTCAGTGCCATGAGAAACAGGGAGACCAGGAAAGAATTGTCAAGCTTTTAGAAGGAAAGCAGACACACACATGTATATAGGCAGACACACATCTTAATTAGGCTGAGGCACTGTTCTGCATGTTGCCAAATCTCACATCGTTACCCACGGTGCGGAGTAAAACGAACTCCTCCGACAGAGGAATTGGCAGTGCAGGCTGGAAATGGTGCTTGGGTGGGTAAGGAAATGATCACCAAGGTCCATCACACCATGTGCCAGATCCACTGTGACTTTGGCATTCTAAACACCGTGGAAGTTTAATAAAACAGAGAGTAAATTGGCTTATGCCATTACAGTTGTGCTTTTGGCTACGTGGCTGAGCATTTTTCTGGAAGCTGGAGACTCTGGTTTTAGTCCCAGCGTTAATTAATTGTACCCTGCATTTGCACAGCAGCCCACTAAAGCAAGGTGTAAGGCAGTGTCTGGATGAGGATTATTTAAACATTACTGACTTGTCCAAAGGGTTTTAGTGGTCAGGTAATGACCAGCTGGAGCAGTCAAGGGCTCTATGTAAAGCCAATTCTTCTGCATTTGTGAAGGACCTCCAAGGGACTCCATGCTTTTCAGACAATTTTGGACCATTTTTTTTTCCCCTTTTGTAATTAAGTTTATTTTTTGAATGTTTTAAAAATCTAAGTCTTAATGTCATTATACTGCTGCTCTGCTCTGCCAGCACACTCTGTTCAGTGGCTTCTCATCTTTATCTGAATGGGAAATTGTGCTGCTCAAAGCAATGAAAGAGCAAAGTATGATGTGAAAATTATCTTAAAATTAAATGTTTCTCTGTGGAAGGAAGGTGTCAGCTCTCCCTCCAAAAGACAAATTGAGAAAAATAGTTTCTGAGTGGAAAACCAGAAAACATGTCTGCAAACAATTACCAGGTAGCTATTTAGATCTGTGAAGCTACCCCTGCCTTCTTGCACTGTGCTTTTAGGCTTGACTGACTTTCTAGAGCAGGTAATTCACTGCACTCCTCACGCTGCACTCAGGACTACTGAGGCTTCACAGCACATATGGAGTGAAGGGAGATCCATAAGGGGCTCAGAGGCTCCCCTCTGAGCAGTGAGGAGAGGAACAGGGCTGTGCTGAAGGCCAACGTATGCTCTGCACCATGGCACCAGCTGCACTTGCAAGCCACTGGTACTGGTGGAAACTGCATCCACTCCCCACTCTGAGAAGGTGCTCAGCAGGCCTGTAGCTGTTCTTATTGCTGCATGGCTGGAAGCCATGGCAAAGGGTAGACATTAGTATATAGCTTTTAGTCCTTACACTATCCTAATGTCTTTAGGTGGGTTTGTAGTGTTTAGCATATTGAGTTCAAAATTACTCCTTCATTATCACTTAATTTATAGGGTCCTGATGACTAAAAGGGCTCTGGAGTGCTAAGGTTTAGTAACATCTATGAAAAAAATCCCAGCATAAATCTGAGAGAGAGAAAGCAGTGGAAAGTTCTGCTGTGAGGCTGTGGTTGTCCTCCATGGAATGAGCAACAGCTGAGTGAGACCTCCTTCACGTGCATAGGTGCCTCAGGCTGCCTACATAGACACAGCATCTTCCTGAAGACCAGACTGTCTGGTTTGGCTTCTACTCTAAACCCATCTGGGGACTCCTTGCCTATCTGCACAGACTACACAGGGACTTCCACGGTCTGCCACTGGCAAACACAATTTTACACTTGTGTTTTGCTCCAGTGGAAACAAGTGCAGCTGAAAACTGAGTGTGCACTCACTCTCTGTGGCATTCACAGTGAATAAAATATCTACAGGGATTAAGAAAAAGCTCAGAATTAAAAGACTGAAAAGGAAGGAATTAAAAGGATACAGAAACATGATATGAGAAGGGAATGACACTGGAGTTGCATATGGAAAGAGTAGTGTCTTAACAAAGAAAGCTTTTAAAAAATGCTCTGCTGTTTTGATGCTAGATTCCTGTTTCTTCATAAACTAGGGGAGGCAGTGAACCAGAACTGAAGGATATTTATTCCATTTCTTACTCCTCTGTTAAGTTTCAACTTTTACTAGCAGTAAGCAGCAAGTAGGTAACTGGTATTTCAAGAACATCTTTCCTCTGGAATTAATTCCCATATGTTAAAAGATCCATTTTGATTTTATATGCTTTAAAGATATTTTTCTATCAATACTATTCACTATTTAATTACAATAATTAACGTAGTTTTCCAATATTTTTTTTGTGCCTTTGATTATATGCCTAAAAATGTTGCAGCTGTGTTTACCTATATCCCTTTTGTCTCAGGCTTCATCTGAAATGAGAATATCATTTTATATATAGCTTTCTACTGGCTTTGTGATCTGTTTTTCGTAATACCCCAGTTTAGCTTCATATACATTAATACAAAGGAATGTACTCAACCCTCTCCATTTGAGTGGTTCTGGAACAGAAATCAGTATAGGCATAAATCCCTGGTGTAAACTGTGTGACTTTTCAAGAAATAGGAAAATATCTGTTTGAGCAACACAGCAATATGTATGACCCTGAGAATGTTGCAAAAAACCCCAAGCAGTTGTGGAAAGAAACACCTTTGACTATTGTTATTCAGCAGAGGAGGTAATGTTAGAAAAAGCTGTGGTTAGAAACTTAATTTTTCTCCTTTTTTCTAGTAAAATATTCAATGACTAAAGGCTCTTCCATCATCCTTTGTCCAGAGATATTAGTTTATCTTCCACGTAGCTGACCTATTTCTGGGGAAGGGGCAAGGTGAAATATAATTAAGCTTTGTACAGCTGATGTGGACAAGAGATCTCTCACTCATTATCGAGGCATCAGCTACCATATGTGGTCTGTAGAGCAGCCAAACATTTGTGGTCCAACAGCTGCTAACACAAATTTCTGATGGATTAGGCTTAGGAGTCTCTTCACAGATTTCTTTGGGAATTGGAAAGGTCCACAGAGTTTCCAAAATGGTTATTGGGATTCCCTTTTTGTGTGAATGGAATCCAAAAGGGCCTATCTGAAAGAAATTGTTTCATCTAGATTGCTCTGCTGCCAGCTCCTGGAGGCAGCTAGCAGAAAAAAAGATGCTGTTGAGGTGGGGAATTTCAAAGCAATTCACCAGAGGACATGAGAATTGCTAGTTATACAAAGATAAGAATAAAAAGCAAAGATTGAGAGAGGACCATGATCACAAACTCCAGGGGAGGAAGAAAGAATAGACAAATACTAAAAACAGATAAATAATAAAAGGTGAATGAACAGGAGAACCTAAGGTGGATGTAGAGGAAGCTTCCACATTTCTGCTACCATTTTTCACTGAAAACAGTTTTCCAGGACTGGATGTTCTGAGCGTGTAGCACCTTAAATCTCCATCTATTGCTGAAATAAATAGATTTCCTAGTGCACTGAACAGCCAAAGAGTAAACGGAGGGAAGGAGGCAATGTGCTGAAATGGCTTCATTTTCATTGTAGCCTGTACAACATAGTGGAAGTTTTCTATGGCAAAGTCAGTATAACTTTCCTCTGTATTGTGCCTATCAGGTCAGTGATCCTTCCTTCATAAACATGTGGGGTTTATCTGCCTTCTGGGTTTAGCCACAACAGGGCTATTTATAATGAGACGAGATGTTCTGTTATATTTTTTTGTAATGCCCTTGTGCACCTTACACAGTATTTTCCAGGGAAATAATGTTATCAGAGGCTGGGGTTATATAATATGATCAACTTCAAACCCTCAGTAATCATTCAAATTAAAACGTGTGAGACACATTTAAAAATAAAATTATTTTCTCATTTGTGCTTGCATGGTGTAACTCAACAACCTTGAGGGCTAGCAAGCTGATGGTTTTAAACTGGGAGCTGAGATTTCCACTTAAGTAGTGTCACTTCAGGAGTTACTTTTTCAAGACAAATGACAAATATTTCAGTATTCACAGTAAAATAATGAATTGCACAAGACTCTTGACATCCCATTATTAACTGATCATTTCCTGTGACAACTACTGTTGTTTTTCTTGGTCACATAAGACAATGTTCTCTCTATACATCGTACCCTGTTGATTTGGTAGAGTTTAGTTTCTTAATTCAAAAGGAATCAGGTGCTTCCTTCAGGGATTTTAAGTGAAGCTGATCTAAATATTAAGAACAATAAAGTGATTTCAGCCATAGAATGCAATCAGAACACCCAGAATATCATAAGGTATTTCAATACTCCACTGAATAGCACATCCCGACATTAGAAATAGACTGAATTAATTAATGCTGTGCTGTAATTTTGAGACTGTTGAATTTGCAGCATGTTTTCTGAAATTTGGCTTTGATTCTGGAACACAAATATTTGGTTTACTACACAGAACATTAGGGAACAGTCAAAATGGGAAGCAAACCATTGCTATATCTTATGCCTGTGTTAAGTGAGTGGGATCAGGCTAATAAGCACCAACACAGGTTTTTGATGTTCTGCAAATATCTCCATCAGCAGTAAGACCTGTTCCCTGAGGTGTGGAATTTCTTCTTTCAAGTCATCACAGAAACACAGTATTTGTCATTTTCACTGTGCCATGCACGTGGTATTGCCTTTTCAGTGTCCTTCTGTGTGCTTCTTGCCCTTAAAGATCTCCCACCATGAAAATTTATACATTTTTTTAGCTTTTCTTCTGTATTGTTCTCTTACACTCCCTCCCACCAAAAAAAACCCAAACCCTTATGTGCTTCCAACCCTGATTACTTTTATTTGACAGCACCGTCCTTATTCTCCCCCTTCTAAAGTAAATTGAACAATCTATATGCAGGGGTGAAAGGAGAAGGTTTTCTTTTGATGTAGCAATCATCTCCCCTAGTTTCTTCTCTTGTATCTGGCTGCTTGGGTCAGAGACACATGATTTGCTTTGTGTTTCTATAGTGCCTGGTACAATGGAGTCTGCTCCATAGCCAGGGCTTGAAGGCACAATGGGTCAGCAAAGAACAGGGGAATAATGAATAGTAAATGGAGTAAGAGCTAAGTAAATAGTGAACTGTGGTGAGGGAGAGGGGAGTATATGGCCAGTGATATGAAAGGAGACCAGAAACAAAGAGAAGAGGAGAAAGAGCCAGGAGATGCAGTGAGAAACATATTGATGACTGAGGGTGAAAAATCACAGTGCCACAGGAGTGGGAAGTGAATAGAAAGTAAAAATAAAATGGATAAAATACTTTACAAAAATAATGATGGAAGGTGAATAACATGGAAGTAGCTCAGAAGGCCACAGAAGGATTATAAAAAACCTCAAATACTCAGAAGAAAATAGAAGAATGAGGGGTGAGAGGCATAAAAAAAGAGGCAAACAAGAAAACCAAGGCGTGATAGGGCTTGAGCTAAACTGACACCAGACCAATAAGAACACAGTGTTTTCAGCTAAAGCTATCAACCTTTCTTACTGAAAGAAAGTATTACTTATCATTACTTATCAGATGGCTCATGGACCATCTGATTTTCTTTTTCTTTTTTTTTAATTTTTTTTCTTTCTGGTGCTGTTACACAAAGCTAATTGCCACAATATCATAGCCAACTTCTTTTTTGAAGTGGTGGAGTAGCCTCTTTTTCCACCTGGTTCCTCTTCAGCTTGGATTCAGAAATGGCTGAGTCTTACTGGGCAGAGGTAAAATCTGTGTGCTGAATTTTGCAGCCCAAGACTGACAATGTTCAGTCCTTCCTTGGCCAGAGCCCATCTTCAGATGCACAGCTCTCACTGAGCTACACGTGTATGGTTGAGGGCAAGGTTTGGTACTGCTCTCCAGCATGCAATTAACACAGAAGGTCTATACATTATCCCATCTTCCTTTTATATTATTTGCAGCTTATTGTTCAGCTGAGCATGTATCATTGGTTAATTAATGCTGCCAACACTCTGCTCCACTAAATGATTGTTTAGCCTAGAGTGGAATAAAATACTACAATGACTAATACAGTATCATTATGTAATAGAAAATTAAAAATCTGATAATTTGATTGGAAGTCTCAGGTGAGTTTTTTGTATAAAAGTGTTAACCTCGAGTAGCTATAAACAGGTAAATGTTTTATTTAGCAAACTGATAAGGAATAAGTGCTTTTGATATAAATTATGTATAATTAATACTCTTGGGATAAAAATAAAAATGTATGCTAATAGGTTGTCAGTTAATTAGGAAAGGAATATGAGGTAAACAAAAGTGATTAGAATATACCTTGGGACCATAAACAGAAATTGTGCCTTAAATAATCTGTAAAAAACCTCCTCACATTAAACAGCAAATAGTTCAGTTTTAATTCAGAGCAAAAACATAATGCTTTATGAGAAAGGCACTATGGAGATGTTAGCTGAAGTAATGGCTTGTGATAGATCTTAGGAGCTGCAGAGTAACTCACCTTCCCTGATCTGTTCTGCCTTGTGTTGTACATTGTCTTGGTTCACCCTCTGGTTAAAGAAGGCTAAAATAAACTTTGAAAAAAAAAAAGGCAAATAATACACTAGAGCTCCAGTCTTATATTTTATCTCACAAAAATAAGAGCCTGGATTGCTTGGTCTTAAATCTGCAACATGGAAAATGTTCCCCAAATCAGTTTCTATGCTTCTTACCTGCCCTTTGACTCACTGCTCCTCCTTGCTTTTGCCAGTACCTTCCAGTGATGAATGAGGCTTTCCTCCTTCTGCCTTTCTGTAATTTCATTTGGGCTAGACATGTGAGAGAATTTCTCCTGAAAGACAGGACAGAGATGAATGTTCATTACCAAGGCATCCAAGTCTTTCCTTTGTGTCAGAGGGGACAGATCTGCAGTGCCCTTAAGGCTGGAGTGGTGCCTCCTAAGAACACTCATCCTGGGAAAGACTGAAGATTCTTCTCCCCACTGCCTTGTTTAGGACAGGAACCAAAAGCAGTCAAGGGAAGACTTTAAGAGCAAAACAAGTGAACAGCCAAAACTGGGGAAAGGGAAGGATTAAAGTGGATTGGAAACCAATGATCATGGGAAAATAGAAGATAGAAGGGTTAAAAGGGGCTGGTTGAGGGTAAATGGGTGGCTGGCCAGTATATTTTCTGTCTGAGTCCTCAGCTCTCATATGACCTTATTGAATTTCTTGCATCTGTGGGGACAGGGGGGATCCTGGATGGGATGAGTCCCCATGGGTGCCAAAGTCCCTGCTTTTCAGTAACTCTGACATATTTTCCTGTGCATATTTAGGTAAAGTTGTGCTGTCTTTCAGATAAAGTAACTTCATAATTATAGACAAATCTACAGAATTTGATATAGCAAAAGAGGCCTAAACCAAAAGAGTGTCTCCTGAAGGCAACTAGCTTTTCTGGGTGGAGCAGATGTGGCCATACATTTGCATACATTTGGGCTATCTGAAAGTGGTATTTGGTTTCACTCAGGTATCAAGCTACCACATAAAGTGGTCTGAAATCAAAACTCTTTCAAGCATAGCACATGACCCCTTCAGCTCCTTTTAATGCCTTGAAGATAGGAAAATAACTTTCAGAAAGAAACTTTTAAGGTTGTAAGACTTGTAAACATAAATCAGAATATAAAAAAAGATCTCAGACACCAGGATCTGTTCAAGTTCACATTTCAAATCATCTCAGCTCCACAAATGAGCTGCATTTCCAAGACTGCTTTGGCACACATTATATGCAAGTGACTAAGGCCATATCTATTTTCTTTCTTCAAAGCATAGGCTGAAGATGGGAAGTACAAAACATTTTGCCAACCTTAAATATGGAGGTTTAAAATTACCAAATGTAAAGCTTTAGCAGTGGGCTTTTAATTTGGCTCTAGCTTTCAGAGTCTGGCAGGCTGATGAAGTGCAATTGCCATGGGTGAAAACAGAGCATCAATTAACAGACACATGCAAGGTTGGCACCTACCAAGAATTCACCCGGAAAGATTTAAAGACAAATAACTCAGTGATCAGACACACCTGGAAATCTTGGAACAAACTTCATAGAGTTATGAAAATTAAACCCACTAAAAACTTCCAGTAGAGTATCTGGAACAATGCTACGTGGAAGCCAAGGAGGGAATTATATTGTATATTACTTATTGTAAATACCAAATTATTTATGGAGCGGTTTTCAAATAAATTTCCAGTGATTCGAAAGACAGACAGACAATATTAAAGGTGAGAGCACAATAGCCAGTCTGTTCCACAAAGAAAGAAAAAAAGATTGTCTGAAGACACAGCGGGGCTGAATCAAACCTATTTTTGTCTATTACAGTTTTTTTCATTTACTTCAAAGTATTTATAATCAGACTAACAGCCGTTTGAGAAGCCAGATTAAAGCCTTCACAGATGCACAGGGGTCTTAGGGTTTCCTAAGTGAATTCAGTCTATGTTTCAAGGCATTTTATCAATGACTAAAAGGTAGAAGTAAGGACAAATGCTGATACTTGGTCTTTGCCTGAAGATGATTGAAGATGTATATCTCTTCATCAACACTAAATCAACTCTGACTCTTCCTTAGAATTTCCAAAGTGTTCTGTGAAGGCTTCAAGTTACAAGTAAAATTCCTGAAGTAGGAGTAGGTCAACACTGAGAAGTGTGGAAATGCTGCCCTCGTTGATGTGTTGACTGTTCCCCAGTGCTAGCTCTTGTGCATTTTAGTCATATCCTTCACATAGCGGATTATGAACAAAATATTTCTAAGAAATTAAAGTGTACTTTCAAAGACCATATTTATATGATTATTTCTGCTTGTTATGAGAAGTTTATATGGGTGAATTCTTGAAAGGCAAGACCAAATGTCTTAGAAAATGTCTATTCATGATGAAAATGTTGCCAAACAATTCATTGTTTCTTCGATGAAAACGCAGAACCTCCTTTGTTATGGAAGACAATGAAATCTGTTACAAACACATTGATATATTTTAGAGTTTCTGAAATGGCTTCCTAATTGAGTCAGTATTGCTTGGGCCCCAGTTCAATAAAGCACTTCAGAGTGTGTCAGTTTTTGAGTCCAGCAGGATTTATGTGCCAGTGACTTGATCTTAATCGAGCATTAGCCATTAAATAAATACTTCAATGCTTTGCTGAGCAGTGCTGTTTTAAAAGCAAGCTATGCTGATTGAACCCCAACAACACGTCCTTTTCCTTTAGTGCCCTTCTCCCCTCTTACTGTTGCTGGAGAACTCCTTTTCAGATGAGTTGCCTTCAGTGTTCTCAGGGACCCCAAAAGGTTTTGGGGGACTCAGCAGTACAAAAATCAGGGCTCCCACTGTCTTCCTGGAGTTACAGTGCTGTGATCTTTGGTTTTTTTCCAGCAGTTTCACTGGCTTCCAAGCCAGCTCATACAAGAAGATGTTTTTTAAGTCACAGTGTTTTTCTGCCACAGTTAATTAAGTGTATTCAGGTGGCTCTTCTCCTTTTGTCTGTGCTACAAGTCATAAATTTGTATTTAGGAACTTGGAGCTAACCCTGCTTGGAGTATGCTACATCAAAAATAACTGTGATGGTTGTTTGAGCATTAATTTTAGCCCAGTAAAGCTATGTATATGATGCTGAAGATGAAATTCACTCTATTAAGTCTCCAGCAAATTCTGGATTGGCAGCCAGCACCGTTTAAAGTTTCTCATAAACCACATCGTGATTGAGATGGTTTGAATTCTTTTTGAATGAATTGTTCTGAGCAGAGTTTCTTGAGGAAACTGAAGATGAGAATTCAGAAGGTATTTCAGACACACAGATAAATCTATCCATTCCAAAGTATTTTTAAGAGGGCCAGAGACTTGTAGAAATTTGGTATGTTAGAGCTGAAAATACAGAAAGGCAGAGCCCAGGTAGGTGCAAACAGGTGCAGCCCTCTTGAAGTCAGGGAAAATATTCTGATTTGAACCAGCTGAGGTCTTTCTATCTGTAGTTTGGCATAGAAAATACAGTTTGTTCTGGCCCAGAGATTCAGTTCTGACTTTGACATAACTTTTTTGGGGGTTAGAAACCAGTTGTTCTTTCCAAGGGAGATTTGGATTTAATCTGTACTTAGTTATACTCTACTGTAGAATATCACTCCACTTTTTTTCTTGGACAGGTCTAATAATTCATACTCTAAGAGATGTTTTTTAATTCTTCAGTTTTCTTTAGCTGCATAGGTATGGTACTGTATAGTGCATAACTTATTCATAGGTTGGTTTCAAGAGGAGGGAGAAATGGAGGGAAAAATAAACATGGGGTAGGAGTAACAAAATAAAAGAATATTTAAATTATTTCAAATGGATTGTAAATTGTTGAATCATAAAGGATTGGCAAAAAAGCCCTCTCCTCATGAGGTCTGGCTAATATTAGGAATTATTGCCTCAAACACTGCAGGTGTGGATCCATTTCTTTCATTTCTAGCAAATGGGGTTGCAACTGCCTTTGACAGTGTAAAAGCTGCACAATCCCCATGCCCCAGGGTAGACAATGGTGGTGGGGAGATGCTGATTTTAGGATAGAAAATTACAATGGTTATATAGTAAACAGCACCTGGAAGTTTACTAATGATTTTTACAATTAACAGCAGCACTGTGGTCTGATTATTCATGCAAGCTTTCTATGAAAGAGGCAGATGTTGAAAAGAATCACATTGGATGAGGGAATTTATATTTTTTTTTTTTTTTGTAACTGGAGGTAGAGTCTCCTTCCTTTTATGAGTACTTGTGAGAATAATACACCAAAAAGAATGAAATAAAACAAACCAAAATATAAAAAATTCTTGGAATGTTCTCATTTCCCATGAACTCCAGATACTTACAAATGTATATTCACATGCAATGTGTGTGAACATGGACAAGAATTTGTACGTGTCTTTAAATTCTTAGGCAGGCTTTAATCTCTGCCTGGGGTTTGATATGTAGATTTGACATGCAGCTAAAAAAAAAAACCAAACCAAAACCCAAACCACTAAGAATTGCATGGCTGTGCAGTTCTTCAGTTTTAACAACTGGGTCATCTATGGTAATAATGGTTGGTTCTCTCCTCTTAGAAGTCCATCAGGTGTGCACCTGCCAGGTTAGTTATTTCAGAGTGCTGAGATTTGAAAACATTCCACCATCTGCAGCATAAATTTAAAAGTATGGTAAGGCATACTGGTACCTCATATATTTTCTCTCTCTTTCTCTAGTCATCATTTATTTTCACAGCTGTTCTTGACCCACTGCCAAGCAAAGACCTCTTCATTTGCTTTTTTATCATATTGAGGCTTACTTGGTATTTTAACAAAGAATGGGTGAGGCAATGCTCATAAAATACAGACTCTCTGTCCTTTAACCCTTTGTAAAATGCACAACTCTATCTTTCAGAAGTCTTTGAGGTGTTAGCTTTGTCCTCTCTTTTTCTCAGCAATAGGCTATTGCATCTTGTCCCCCATTGCTCCCACATTGTTGTGTCCTCCCAGGGCTTGCCACATGGGAACCTGGTGACATTGTCCCCTTCCCCCTTCACATCATTGTAGATGATAAGCAGAAAAGGGGAGTTTAATAAGCTCAGTTAAACTTTTCTGGTGGTGGTATGTGTAGTGTTTTGAGGGTAAGGACACACTTTGTTACCTGTAAAACTGGACTTTTGTGTATCTTGATGCACCAAACTAGGACAGTGTTCTCTGGCTGCACAAGCCATGGACCATCTGGGACCAGCTGTGTTCATTGTTGACCTAGTAGGAATAAATGGAATATAAATAAGAGAGCAAGTGCCTGTGATTATATTTGCTGCCCTTTCAAATACTATTGAAGTGTCTTTAAATTAGTTTGTTTCAGCTTGGGGCCTAATCCTGCCAAGCACATTTTTAGCATGTGATCATGTGCCATCAGTAGGAATAAACTGAAATAAATAGAATCTGAGTGTGCTCAGTGCCTCTGAAAACTGGACTATTTATTAACACGTGGGGTTTTAATTCAATAACATTTGAAAATTATTTTAACTTTTTCCTTTCCTTTGATTTCTTGTGGCTGTTTTGGAAGTGATATATCACAATATGTAAACAGACTAATATGTCATACCTGAACCATTGAAATGGTAACAGTAATAGCCAAATTCTCAACTTGATAACCCAAAGAATTGTAGAGAAAGACAGTATTTGGACTGGCAAAATAGACATTAAAGTGTTTCGCTAAATAGAAAAGACTCTTCTGACAATCTAAAACTGTCATTGCAAAACGATTCAAAGGTCTTTTGCTAACAAATGCAAGTGGTTAAAAATACTAGAATGGTACACTTTCTGCTTTTGTTTCTGATCATAATTATGTTCTCTCATGTCAAGAGTAGACTCCACTTTAGTGTCCTTGGCTAGCTCACCATTCATAGTCAGCCAGCTCCCATTGACAGATTTACCCAGCAGAAATTACCAAATGGGACAATGATGTCTGAGCCAAATGCATTTAAAAGAAATACTGGTCTTTCTATGTTCTGCTCTTCCTCACAAACAGTGCTCTGCTAAGCTGTGGAATAGGAGAAACCCATGGAGAGAAAGGTATGAAATTAGAAGGTGGTAGTGATGCTATTGGTGTCACTCTTCTTCCTGAGTCAGATCTGAACTTCTGCCCCAGCCGTGTGTTCGGTAGCATGGTGCTGCTGAGATTGCTGTGTTTCAGCTGAGATATCAAATGAAGGTCCTGACCTTGTTCTCATTAGAGATCCCTGGGTACTTGTTCTCATTAAAGATCTCCTGGCACTTTTCAAAAGGAAAAGAGTGTTAGCCCCAGTGTCTTGGCCAAATTCCAACTTGGGTAATTATGTTCTGCCTACCTAAATTCCCTGGGCTGTTTCAATTCAAAGTTATTTTTAATTTCTTCCCTAAACCTGTGTGCAGTGTTTTGAGGTAGAAGAACTGATATCTGTATATTACAGTAATTTGTTAAGTCTACAAAGTACTTGCAGTCCTATGTTTTAATGCAAGAACATCTTAGAATCTGTTTCATATCTTGAAGTGATCAGTTTCACACAAAATATTTCTATTCAGAAGATACTTTTTTTAGATGCATAGTTTGAATGTACCATTCACAGTTTATTTTAGTTGATACTTTGTTATTGCTATTTTTTTATTATTACTATTACAACAAACTATAATACAGTACAGAGCAACAGAACAGGAGCAAGACATACACACAAACCTTGTTTAGTAATACTAAACAGCTAACTGTAAATTAAGAAAAAACAGAAAATCCTGAGCCAAGTCTTCCACTCAGACTGAAGTCCCTGTTCTGAAGAGCCCTGTTGTATGAGATCACAGCCTTTTCTGAGAAGCTTACAAGTAACCAGGTCCTGGGAGAATTGTGGGTGGAGAGAGAAGTTCTTACTCTTAAAAACTCTGTCGTAATCATTAACATCTAAAAATAGACATCATGACATGAACTGGAAGGATATCTCTCCACCCAGGGCTCCTCAGGGACACTCCTTTTTGCCTTATGACTAGGCAGGTAGGGACATCAGAATTACATAAGCAGAGACAGATAGAATTTCAAGTACCAGGTGTTTCTACTCTCATTAAAAAAGCAACCTGTAATCCAACAAGGTGTGAAGAGGTTCACCTAAGAGCAAGATCCCACACTAGATAGGGTGTTTATGGTACCCACTACTATGTGACAGTTATGGTGATACCCACTGGGATAGTGGGTATGTGATGTCTTGATTTCATCTGTTCTTAGAGCAAACTTCTGAAGTATAATTTAAGACAATGGGAACATAGGAACTAATTGAAAACATATTTTAGTACTTACCTATTCCTTTTCCCTAGATATTTTTTGAAGTTCCACTCAGCATATTCTATTTTTATATGTATATCTTGGCCATTT
>JAOEGS010001442.1:9326-21684 GCA_025447755.1 Corythornis vintsioides | reverse complement strand
AGGTGATCCTGCTCAGGCAGGGGGGTTGGACTGGATGATCTTCTAGGTCCCTTCCAACCCCTAATATCTATGAATCTGCTATTTTCCAGAAAAACTGCTGGGCTTTATAAAACAGGCACTCATAGTATATACCATTATTTCAAACACTGTTGCCATGGATTTTATTGTCAATCCCTTTAACTTTGACGGTACGTTATCTGCTTCAAAAACACTGCTAAAAACCTGCTCTGCCACACATGCTAAACACTCATAGTTTAAAAGGCATAAAAGGCAACTTTCAGCTGGAAAGAAACATGATGAAGTCAGCAAGTGTGAGGAAAGAACCTCCATCCTCACCCAGAATTCTGCTTTGCCGTTGCCTTTCTTGCAGCGCTCTGCCAGGACCGACACCCCTACGGTCACTTCAGATAAGGGCTCTTCTGCTGCTCTCATGAGAACAATCTGAATCACCCGGCCTTCATAAATGTGGGCATCAAAAGTGGATTTCCACTCTGGGTACATGGTGGGTTTCTTCTGAACTAGAGTTTTTCCTCTCTCTGAAAGCCACAAAAAAACAGAAGGTGTAAAATCAAATAACGTAGAGCTAGTACTTCAACAAAATAATCCAGAAGAGAGAATCCTTGTACTGAAACTAAAAGCAGACTGACTGTTTCTTTCACTGTGGTTGATACAAGTTTAAATATTCAGTTCAAACATGGATGACTTGAGAGGCAAAGCTCACCCTAACACACAGGGCACACAATGGCAGCAAAGGTGTTAACATGCAGCCAGAGAGACTAGGAGGCACAAATCCCATTCTGGAATTCAGAAGCTGGTTTAAGTCAATCACAACTTGACAGGGAATATTTGCATAGCTACTTTCTGGTATAAATCTCCATGACATGTCATCTGACCATAGTGAATACCTACTACTATAAAATAAATTAAGATACATCTTATACTGACCCAATTTAAACTGAAACTGGTGGCTAGGAGATTAAAGGCTTCACATTTCATTAATCTACTTCCAAGTTATCTCAACATTTCACTTCTTTCATAAATCACTCTCCTTGGCATTGTACTCTCTCTGCCACAACTGCTACTTTTTAAAGGATATTACAAGACTTTATCTGTCCTCTCTAGCACATGAAGACCTTGTGTAGTTACAGAAAAAGGAAAAGACTGAAACAATCTCAATAAAATACTGATTTTTTTTTTTTTAACATATACTCAGCAACTCTACAAACTCCTCCCTCAGGAGTTTTACTGTGTTTCATTATTCTTAGTAGATGGATTTTTTTTTCTTCATACACAGCTTCAGTCTCTGTCTCCCTGGGAGGAGTGGCATTCAGCAAGACCTGGACAGATGGGAGAGCTGGGCAAAGGGGAAACCACTGAGGTTCAAAAAGTATAAGTGTCAAGTCCTACACCTGGGGAAGAATAACATCATGCACCAGTACAGGTTAGGGGATGACCAGATGGAAACCAGCTCCATGGAGAAGAACCTTAGAGTGCTGATGCACTATCCATGGGAGAGAAACGTGCCCTTGTGGCCAGAAAGGCCAACAGTATCCTGGGGTACATAAAGACTGCATCCAGCAGGTTGAGGGAGGCTCTCCTCCCCCTCTACTCTGCTTTACTGAGGCCACATCTGGAGTATTGTGTCCAGTTCTGATGTCCCCAGTTCAAGAGGGATAGGGAAATACTAGAGAGAGTCCAATTAAGGCTACGAGGATGATGAAGGGACTGGAACATCTCTTATAAGGAAAGGCTGAGAGCCCTGGGGCTGTTTAGTCTGAAGAACAGAAGACATTTTCCTCCTACATGTTTAATTTGTTCTTATCAAGGCAGTAGCAAAGCAGAATAAATCATCAGACCTTTCCCCACAAAGCTGCAGCTTGGTCTGTCTCCTAAAATTGGCAATAGACTTTACCTTCATTTCAATGAAGGAAGAATTAGTTATTTTTAAATCTTCCTGGAAACTCAAGGCAAAGTTTGTGTTCATTCATTAATAACTTGCTGCATGCACTCCACTTGCAATTGTGCTGAGCTATCCAAACAAGAGTAGCAAATAGTGTCCTTGCACTTCTTTATTAGGGAATGCCTGCCAACAACAGGATTACAAATTACAACCTTGACAGGCAGACCTAAACCTGTTTGCCAAAGGGCATTCTGAATTTCTCACAAACAGCCACCTGAGAACCTTCTCCATTTCAGTGCAAGCTTCAGCATTCCTCCTCCACTTGGTCAAAAGCTTCATCTCAAATTTAGGGAACTGTACAGAAAGAAAAATTCTTAGGAGAGCAAACCTTCTTCCAGAACCCTGTACTAGATATTCTTAACTATGTAAGAATTTGGAAATATTATGGTAAAAAAAATATAAGGAAAGCTCAAACAAAACACAGTTTGGAGATTGTTATGATGGACAACAAAGGTGAGGGGGAATTAAAAGCAGGCTGTCTGCACAGCAAGGCTTTGACACTAGCCTACTTTTTAGAGCCCTTCCTCAGAAAGGCACACCTCAGGAGGCATCCTTGGCAAGTGGAGTAATTGCACTTCCTTGCAGAATCTTTTGACAATAATTCAGGGTATGCAGATGTAGCAGCCATTTCCAGAAGAGCTGGTAATACTCTTTGTAGATTCTTAAAAGGGGACAGAACTATTTCAGTCTGTTCACAAGACTGTCCCTATTCCAATGTCTCAGTTAATAGCTGACCAGTTACTATATATATTTTTATCCTATATAAAACTGAAATAAGTCATCTGAAATACTGGTAACAACTTCCAGCCTGGCCATGCTGCTTTTGTAATTAAAATCTTACTAATCAAGCCTTCTTATGGATCATGCTGCCTGCCTGCAAATGAGCACTTCAGTGTCAGCACAGAAAAGCCTTTAAGAACACTGTTCTTACCCCTCCTGTGTTCAGACCTCCTCTGTTTCTCTAACCCTACTAGCTTCAATAAACTGTAAATGTTTGTAATTGGCTTAATGCCTCATCATTAGGCAAATGATTTTCTTCTTCCTATACAATAAGCTTTTCCTAAAGCATGCTTCAGCATGCAAATCCAACAAACGTTATTCCAGATCTTGTCAAACTGATAACAGGAACATCATTTTCTTCTCCTGATTACTCCAGTCACTGCTCCAAAGTTCACTGCCCTCACTTGCCCCATATTTTAGTATTTCAAAGACATGCAAGTGAAGAAATGTTGGGGCAATTCCACTTTACAAAAAGAAGACAGCTGAACAAAAAAGTGATCTTTACAAGACTCCCACCACTCCACACATTCTGGCAGCTGCAACACTTTCAACCCATTTATTCAAAGGTTCTCCTAATGCACTAGGAAACTGCTTCTCTGGAGCTTAAAACATTCCCTTGATGACAACATTCTCAGGAAGGGGCACTGTGCCATGTATTTGAAGTCTAAATGCAGCTTTTTTTCTCAGCTACAAGGGGAAAGCCCAATCATGTCCTGAAGAAGAAAATTCACCCTTTTTTGCATTTTTTTTTGTTGATTTGTGAAGCCCTAGAGCACAGGATTAGATGGCTGTGGTCTGGCCCATTAACAGCAATTCCCTCTCATCCTGTTTGGCTACACTAATGTATTCTAGCTAAATCTCAAAATATCATAAACCTTTGGTTCAGTTTTCTGAAAAAGCAAATTTTAAAGACTGAGGCCTGCTGAACTTCAGGTGCTAGCAAGACCTTGGGTTCAAGTCATTCCAAGCAAAACATTCTGCTTAAGTGCTTGTTACCACAACAACAAGCTCCACTTCTAATTAGTGCCTATCCTCCAAGCCCATGAAGATGGTTCACTACTTTGTGCTTGAGGTTGGTTCTCTCAAACCTGCTGCAGTTCACCTCTCACTTCATGGCACTCCACTACACTGCTTGCTCCCCTGCAGAGTTTCTTCAAGGGCAGTCTGCCACTTGTTGAACTGGAGAGAACAAGGTTTTATTCAACATTTACAAACCTTTTTCACATCAAACTATCAACAAACTTTAACCTATGTGAAAATGACATTTCAGATGCTTTGCTACTTATTTTGAGAATAGTTGTGTGTTGATGGTGACATAAGAAACTAGAGAACTTAGGCTTCACCCTACCAAGTGCTAAGCACTCTGGTCACAGGACAAGAAAGAACTAATAAAGACTTGGTTTAAGGTGGGGGTAGAGATAAAAGTAATTGATATTTCTCCCATTCTAAAGAAAAGCTCATGTAGTGCTTAGCATGATAGGAACAGACTAAACAGGATTGCAGTATTTCTCAAAAACTTTATTCATATTGAGAAAAGCATCATCATTTGTAACCTCACCTGTTGTCAATGCTTCCTTCATCTTGATAGCACAGAAAGGCTGTAGTTGCTCCCCTTGATTCTGCATAGGGCCCAGCTCAAATGAGTTGAAAGATATCCGTAAGAAGGGGGCCATTGCTCACAGTGATGCAAAACCTAGGTGGAAAGAAGGAAACAAAAATCTTAGAGATTTTTGATAAGACCTGTTCTGAGATTTTTAAGAAAGCAATACACATGTCTTAGCAGTCGTCACAGCTGACAGAACCCATCCTCTGGTGTTTGCAAGTCTTGAACAGGGCTTTGAGACCATAAACCTGAAGTAAAACTGGCATGTACTGAAACAAAAAATGTAACAGACACAAAGACTGAATTTAAGACACATTTTTAACCTCAGAAAATCCCAGGCAGAATACTAGGCACCTCAGTAAGCAATCAAATGATAAAAGGAACACTTTTGGTTAATTTTTATTTTTAAAGATCATCTGATTAACTAGATTTAACTGGATAACTGGCATTTTATTTTTCATACTTAATGTGGAAAACACCACACATTCCAGATACCACTATCAAACTGAAATGATTTGATGACTCTAACAGGTAGTGAGATAGTTTTTATTAACTGGCTGTTTCCCTACCTTCTTTTCTGTAGTTAGAGTTAGAATGCAGGTTTAGGATTACTTGGCACTACTGCTTATCCCACTGAAGATCTGAAAGCCACAACTATAATTCACATTCATCCATCTTTACTCACAGTAAAGTAACAACTACCCACAATAATCCACTATTTGTTGCAGTTTGAAGCAGCATGGGATGAGACTGGAGACTGAGATGATCTCACAAAGAAAGAAAAATAGACAACTTTTGTAAAAATTAACAAATACCACCCAATGCCTCATTTTCACAAATGCAATGTAAGCAGCACTCATCAGGAGTTTTAACGAGGAACATATTTTAGCTGCTCAAGAGACCTTGAGCTCACTATGTTTGGAATGACCCTCAAGTGACCAGCTACATGACTTGCCAACACCACATCACATGTAGTTACTATTCAGTACAGATGTAAAAGAAACTAGATCTCATCATCAGTTACCTCTCAGGAAATGGCTTTAAGACTCAATTAGGCTGTAGGTAGAAATAAGCTGGGTAGGTCAGCGTGTAGGTCCCACTGGAAAGTTTGTTTGACAGAATCAGAGGATTGCAGGATAATTCTGTCTGGAAGGGACAGCCCAACTACAAGTCACAATTTCCAACAAGTCTAGGACTACACTAATGAAAAATTAGAAAACACTGGAAAAGCTAAAATAACAATTGCACTGATTTCACTCAGACCATTTGACTCAAGCCAGTGGAAACAGGATCCAAGGCTTGGACATTTACTGCTTTAACTCCACATTAACAGATACAACAGGTATAATGCATACACATCTTGAATAATCCCACAGTTTTCCTCATATATGATGGCCAAATTTTTGGAAGGCTACATTTTCACCTCTGCTTCTTAGTTCTGAATAGGATTATTTGTTTTAGTTTCAAATAATAGTTGGTTGGTTTACTTTAATTGTACTTGGCTTCAGTGAAATCCCAAATGCTCACTCTGAAACACACACAAGCAATTCAGCAATGAGGAAAATTACAATATTCCAGAAGTTTTGATGATGTCCTAATGTGCTCAGTTAAAGGTCTCTGAAAGCTAACAACTTAAAAAACCCCCAGAACAACCAACCTACTAAACCAAACCCTCGACATCTTACTTTCACACAAAAAACTCCTTTTTCCTGCCAAGTTTCTCCAAGGGTAAGCCACCCCTAAAATAATCCAGACACAAAGACACGGTTGCAACTTACACACACAGTGGGGAAAAACATCAAAGCAGTGGATCATCTGGAGGAAATGCTGACACTGGCCCACAACAGAGCATTGAAGAGATGAAAATACTGATGGGCCCAAATAGAGCACAAACTGTTCCATCACTGATATGGAACTATATAACCAGGAGAAATACAAATGAGAAAATTTCCCTGCTTATCTGAGCCTCTGATTTCCTTGTAGTAGTCTCTAAAACACTTTGCAAAGGGCTGTAAAGCTGCATGCACAGGTCATGGCTTATGAGGAAAGGCTGAGACACCCCAACACTCTCAAGGCCAAAAATATTACTGATGCTTTCCCTATCATTAGGATTGTTTTTAAAGTGATTTCAAGTGTGTTGAATAAGATAAATCTGGGTTTTACACTGAAAGATTAGTAACATTGAGGAAATTTTAGACTCTGAAGTAGAGAGCAGGGGCAGGCTGTTGCACAGCATATGCTGCAAGACTCCTATTTCTGAGAGCACAAGCTGATACCATTTGATGAGTAGAAACTGGGACAATATGGAAAGATTCATACAATAGTGTTGGCTGGCCAGATCCTTATGAAGATCTAGATGAGATATTATTATAAAAATAATAGATAAGAGGCAAACCACATATGTTTTTCCCTCTACACAGGAATGATCTAAAACTAATTTGTGAATGATTTGATTGGGGTTTTTTGTGTATGTTTGGTTTTTGTTTGGTTTTCCTTTTAACGTGGAGAGTATGTAGAGGTTTTCTTGTCCTGCAATTAAGTAACACAACCTTCTCCATGCAAAGAGGGAAATAAACCCAAAACTATTATGTGAAGGGATGAAACTATACATAAGAGTCCCTCCTGTAATACACCCTGGAGTCAAGCTGTACACCAGTTCTGGTTCTATTCCAGCACTGGATGTCTTCTGCCAGTGTGAGCAGCTCAGCTCTTGGCTCCAACTTCTTCAACAATGTACAAGGAATTTACCAGTATTTAGTCAGCATGACTGAATTGCAAAAATGTACAGCAAATTTATCATGTGAATAAGAGTTCTGCTTCAGAGGAAGCATTGCTTTCTGCAAGAGGCTTCACAGACGTTTTTGTAACAACTACTCCTACAGCTTTCAGAAGCATCAGACTGAAGAAAAATAGCCAAATAAATTCTAATATTTTCTACAGCATCTCTTTAGGTATCACCATAATCAAACGGGCTGGGATCCTCAATCACACACTCCATTAGCATCTTTCCATGGAGGAGTTACATGCCAAGCCCATCCTTCAGCACCATCCTCATTCTTGCTGAGTATTTTGATCTAGGATTCAGTGTAACATTCAAGATTTTCTTTCTGATATACAACTAAGCACACATTTTTTCTTATTTACTCTGTGATTATAAGTTTCCCAGAGAGAACAACACAAAATGGCAACAACAGATTTTCAGATCTAAAAGAAAACAAGGTGACAATGCTTCAGCTAAACTTTTACAAATGAACACATATCTCCTTTCTCTCCAAAACACTTTTGTGGCTGGTTTTTTTTATTTTCCACTGAAGAGGGAAAGCTTTTTCCCCTTAACACTGAAACAGACAAATATTCCAAAGACAGAACGGCAATTACAGTTTAGGAATAAAAAGAAAATTAGAAATATGTCAAATGTATTGGGTTAATGTCTCTATAAGAACAATGAAGAAGCAGAAGAAGGAAATAGAGAAACTGGGCATTCAACAGAAATACAAGAAATGCCTTCCAATTAGAGAACAATTTTACTTGCACTTTTGGCAACAGATTATGCAGTCTAAGTGCCTCTCAAAGAGCACAAGCCTTTGGCTAAGCCAGGAATTTATACTCCTGCCAGCACTATGACCTAAGCCTCCAAGTATCTGAAAAGTTCCAATATTCATTAGCCCAGAGAACTGTATCATCCTTTATACCCACTGGAAATGTGCTGCACAGATAACCTCTTGGAGGAATCACAATTCAGTCCATGGATGCACGATTTTGGTCAAGGGTTTTAAAGTAAAAGGACACAAGATTTGTGAATCAACACTTTTGCTCATTAACTGTGTATTGAGTTGTAGGAAGAGATTGAGATTCAGCCCTCCTTCCTGACTGCATCTGGCATTACTGGCTGGGTTTTTTTCTGGGTGTGTTTTGGTTGGTGGGTTGGTTTGTTGGGTTTTTTTTCTTTGTTTGTTTGTATGGCTTTCTGAGGTACCATTTTTTTCCCCGAGGGCCACAAACATACTGAATCACTTCAGACATTAGACAGCAAGATGGGCCAAATCCTCCTTGCTATTTCCTGGTACTCAAAGGCTGTTCACAGTAGGTAGGAATCATCCTTTTATCCTGGGAAGTTTTGCTTTGCTATTGGTTTTTTTTTTACCATTACCTAGAATATGAAGGCAAAAAACCACAGAAGAAATCCAAATAACCAAAAAAAGTCAACTTAACTAAGATATTTTTTTCTGTGGTCTAATAAGTGAAAATAAACAGTGAAGCTATACAACATTGCTACCTATGAAAGCATTTCTGACTCTTGCAATGAAGAGAGAAAATAAGCACAGCTGTCACTGTTGGATGTATAGGATGATTATGCTAAATAATGAATGACCTCAGGAATAGATAAGAAGAAATTGGAAAGAAAACAACAAAACAGAAATTTACTTTTAATTAAAAGCATTTGCTCCTGCTGTAATTTCAAAGTTCAGGCTTAGATTTAAAAAAAAAAAAAAAAAAAAAAAAAGATAAAATGGAATCACAAATGATTTTTAACTGTCTCCTCCTCTCCCCATCACTTTCTAGAGGAAATGAACATTTAAACCTCTATAGCATTGCCCAAAATAAGGAAGAAAAGGACACAGCTCATTAGGCTTTAATTCAGCATACTGTTAAAGGGATCTTGAGACAGAATTGGATTAAAGATTAAAGAGAATTTACAGTAGTGCAATGTAAACTCAGGGTGAGGTGTACTATTTAATATGATTTTTAATTCCTTGCTTTTTAATCATCCATATAAGAAGTTGTCAGCAAACTTTTTTTTTTTTTTTTTCCTTAATTTTCTCATTTAAATGATAAACTCCACACTCTATGATGGCACAGATGCCATCTTGATCTGAACACTATGATATATATCTGTAAATATTTAAGTGATTTTCCACTAAATGAATGAAAACACATTTTAATACCCTCATTGGGGAAGAAGACCTTTTAGCATTGACATGTCTGGGACAAAAGGTAGTAACCAAGAAAGAAAAAACCCAAATAAAAACCCCTGCAGCTTTAGATGAGACAGAATCCTGTTTGCAGCTATAACCACATCAGGACATATTCAACTATTTTGGGTTTTTTAGGAGTCCTATGGACTGGACCCTGTCAAGAACACCTTCTGGACACCTTCCAGAAATTCTTACTACTTGATATACTCAAATTTCTGGAGGCTGAGTGTAGATCAAATTATTAGATGTGAATTGTCATGGCTTTTTCCAGCTTCTACACCAGTGTTTATCCTATTAAAAATGGGAGAATCATTTAAATATGAGATGTTTGGTTTGAATATGCAAAACAAAACACAGAGAGAGAAATAGAAAACATACACCCAAGTATTTCACTTAATACTGCAAGTCAGCATCTGTTTTGTGACTTTATTGGGTCTTTGCACTAACGAACGTGCTGATAAACAAGGCACAAGCTCATTACTTGTCTAAATAAATACTTTGAGGAAGAAAATACATTATGCAACTGACTTGCAAGGATACCTACAGATGGCCCAAAAAAAGTAACTGCACACAAACACTTTGATTACAGTTGTATTCTCATGTCCCAGGTAGTCCACAGAAGCAGTGGAGTATTCAATGATTTTCCTACAGACAAAAGCTTTCCTGGCTCATTATGGCCTATCATTTCCTCCACCACTGAATGGATGAGTTAAAGACTTACTTTCCCTGCACCTTCCAATTGTTTCCAACTTTTTTGTCATAAATATGCTTCTTTGTGATAATTTTTATAGCAATCTATTGCTAGAAAAGCACAAACTGTTATCACTGAATAGTGCCACCTGTATTGTGTCATGGCTGGGAGGCTTCCCATTAGAACATAATTTCTGTTAGATTATTAAAGAGGATGGTTAGTGTATGGCTGCTACTGGCACAGAAAAATTCAAGAGGAAAAACAAAGAGCTGTAAAGCACAAAGGGCATACAGCATGTCTACAATGCTCTTCCCAATTATACTTTTACAAGGGACAGGAAGGTAACAAACTGCAAGCACAGGAATAAAACACACAGTAAAAAAAATGCTCCTAGTTGTTCCAAATGCAAATGATCCCACTTGCAATTGGAGATGAAGTCTTTAACTCTTAGCATGGAAAAACTGCATGTCACCAAGGAGCCAAGTGGGAAATTCTCTTTCCACATGGTGTAATTCATTTGAGTAGATCTACTCTTAACAGTCTGCCTAGTCCTGCATCCAAATCTTTCCTCTATGTATTAGCTCTATCCACACTGCCTTGACTCTTTCCCTCCTTGCATGCCAAGCAGCTCTTTGATACTGATTATTATGCAGCTTCCTTGTACTTTGTCAATCTGAAATACTTTTTACTTGCATGCAGCAGTGGCCATATCCTCTGTCTTGCACTTCACCACGGCTCAAACGAAGGAGTAGGGGATGCTGGCAAGGAGCTCTCCTGTCATTTACAAGCCACATTCCCAGCATAAGTTTGCCCAAAAGACTCCTTTCTACCTCAAAGTTTACAGCACTCAGCACTCCACAGGCCACAGGATGCTGGTTTTTCCCCACAGGACTGGATATTTGCTGCCATTACAGCACTTTTAAGTACCTAAATCCAGTGCTAATACTGCTTTTCCTGTGTTACCAATTACTGCCAAAGCCATGGCCATGTTCTGTGACCAGGCCCACGGCCATGTTCTGTGACCAGGCCCACGGCCATGTTCTGTGACCAGGCCCACGGCCATGTTCTGTGACCAGGCCCGAGAGGCAATTCACACAACTAAAGAGGGAAAAATGAAAAGCTACTCCACATTGTGGATAATTTGAGAGTCCCCTCTATTGACTAAACAAAGTTAAGTCAACTTTGGCCCAATGAATTTCAGCTCTGTGGGAAAGTGCTGCAGACAGCTACATTTTCAGCCTTGCACAGACAACCCTATTCTGCCTCTGTGGGACTATTAAGAAAAACCCAAACCAAACCAACTCAGACCTGAAACTTAGCTATATTGATTAAAAATGTGCTTGTGTTGTGAAAAGCCTTAATTAAAAAGTAGTTTTGTAAATATAATTTGCAAGATCCTGTAATGGAACTCCTCGTCCAAGATGCAGTTTTCCAATTAGAGAATTAGGGTTATCTTAAAAATAAAATATCATGTTCTAAAATTAAATGCGTCTCTAAAAATATAGCTATGAAACCTATTCCTAACAAATAAGAATTATCAAAAACAGCACTTAAAATTCACTTGAGGAAATGTGAAGGGAGAAAAGAACCTCACATGACTCTCTTGCAGCTGTCAGTAGCCTCTAGTCATTAAGATATGTACTGAGAAACACTGGTTATTGGCAAGATATGCAAATATATCTTGTACACACAAAAGATCAGATATCCTGAGGAAGAAGAATAATTTTAATATCTCCCCACATAAACATTTTATTTTACTGAAGGTCTAGGGTTTTTTCAGTTTTAAAAAGTTATGAGAAAAATATTTGTCTAAAGCAATTATAATATTCTATATATATTCATTGAATACATTAAAAATTTTATATACTCTTGACTGCCAAGTGTATACAAATATGTGTGGCAGCTCTCTGGACAAAAGGCAAAATTGACTTTTAATATCTAATTGTATAAATGAAACTAAGGAAAATAATTCCAGTATTACTGCTAGAATGACACTGTGTGTCATGTAGCATTTGCTCAATGGTTTTATAGAAATATTTCCCTTTGTTTGTTAGGATTATGGTTATAGTCAGGTATTAAAAAATTGCATATGATAATGACTTGCAGATCTCAAGCAAATGATAGAGACTGTTCAAGCTGCTTTCATTTTCTTTTCCAAAGGAACAAAGAAAAAGGAAAAAGAATAAACCCTGTATTGCTGATTTCAGACATTGCCCACAAAAACTGCAGAAACCTCTAGAACAATAAGGCTTGCAGCTCTCCTACCTTCCTTTACAGGATAAAAGGGAACTTACAAAACAAGTGCTTCACAAGGAAGAAATTAAAAATAATTTTAAAAAGTGAATATA
>JAOEGS010001441.1:45395-61377 GCA_025447755.1 Corythornis vintsioides | reverse complement strand
TGGACTTTTAAATTCTGTTCCCTAAGGCAAAGAATTTGAAAGCTGATGCTCTTTACTGTACAAAAGCTAAAACAAGGTAAAGTTCAATTTCACCAGATTTTTTTGGTGTACAATATTTTTTTTTAATCAGGTCTAAGAGCAGTTACATAGCTGACTCTAGTGATTTCAAAATCTTCAGCAGCTTCCAATTACAGATTGGAGTTCCACTGCATAAAGAACTTGGAAAACAATAAAACAAAGAAATTCTCTGCCCCAGTGAACTCTCGATCTGAGATTTAATTAAAATAGCATATATGAGGCAGGAACAAAGCTGAAAGGACAAATAGGATGAACGTTCATCAATTAGTCATAGCACCAGGTGTAGCACTCCGGTGATCCCAGCCTATTAGCTGCGTGCTTTTTGCAGAGCTAATAACCTTCAGTAGATGTCTGGTTTGTTCAGCAGCTAAAGGTGCAGAGTTTACAACTGCAGCAAGTGGTAGGGGTCCCAAACTTTCCTCTTTGGAGCATGAGGAAACACAGTGAGTCTGGAACTACACCACCACCTGCTGTTGCAACCATTAGGACTCACATCATTTATTCATACCAAAATCCACTGTGCACCTGCTAGTTCTTGATGTTCTGCTTTATTTCTCTTCTTATGGCTTGTGCTTACATTGAGCAACATTTCCATGTACTGTGGAGAGTATATAAATATAGATTATCTATTGCTTATTATTATATTCCCTTTTCATAACATCAAATAATCAATTCATTTCCTCCCTTTCCAGCTAAACAACACAAACAAGCATCAAAGGAAGGATTAGCACTTTAGGTCTCTGGCAACACTAAGCCTCTTTGTGTCTTGCTGCGTGGTGCAGAACATTTGTATTTTTGTACCTAGTATGTAATCAAAGCAGTGAGACAAACGTCTTTACTTTCCTCTCATTTACATAATTAATTAAACCCCTTAAAGTGCCAGTGAAGCACACACTTGTGGGAAGCCCAGGAATAGTCTACACCACACAGAGTATAGAATTTACAAATTAAAGTTCATTTCCACTCTTAGTAAGGGATAAATCTGCACTCTGCACAAATGAGACTAGGATGGGATCTACTCAGTTTTGATCAAATAGAACTGATATTTGATTGCATTCTTTGCACTTTTCACACATAACAATGCCACTTTTGTTTCTTTTAAATTTTCTTCCCCTTTGATCTAGTAATTTCCCTTCTAATTTCACGGCTTTTATGTTCTTTGTTGCTAACAAGAAAAAGGCCATCCAGTCTTGGAATGTGAAAGAGTTTCTTTTAATCTCCAGTACATTTCATTTCACTTTATTAATTTGCCTTTCGGTGTTATGGGAATTGAGATTACACAGTCTCCTACCTGCTGTTATCACACTGATTATCAACAGTTGCCTGTCCTCTAAAGCTACATGTGTTCATAACCAGGCATGTTCAGACTCACTGCCTTTGGACAGAAAACACCATTTGCAATTATTTAAATATCTAGAGTAGTCATTATCTGAAGAAATTGCTCTTGCTTTATCCAGAACTATAGCTGCAAAGATAATTGAAAATTAATTATGAAAATTCTTTTCTGTCTGCAAAGTGTCATCAGATTGAGGGTTTTTTTCTGTTAGGTTATTTACCTTTTCCCTGCAGATACTGCCTGTGTTGATAACACCTCTGTATTTTACTGATTCTATCAAACAGGTTTCCAACAGACACTGGAGAGCCATGAGGGCAGGACAGCACTGGGCTGTGGAGAGCAAAATGAAGACATAACAGACTGTAAAGAGACAAATACTAGGAGGAAAGCTCTAGCAAGGAGAGCTGAAAAATCAGCATGCGGGAGACAAGAGAATTCCAACTGCATCTACATATCACCTACTCTGTGAGTGGAACTAAATGTTATTTACTATTACAATCTTGGTGTTTATGACTACAGCATTTCCCCACATCCCAGCTATCAGCCTGGTTCCAGACCCAGAAGAACTTTCTGCCTTTTTTATTTTGTCCTCGGCACTCAATGTGTAAAACGCATGGCAGGAAATATTTGGCCAAAAGACAAAGAGCAGTGGCATACCTGCTTTTATATTTTCCTCTGGCAGGGGGTTGGGCTAGATTCACAGATATTAGGGGCTAGATGATCTTTCTAGGTCACTTCCAACCCCTGACACTCTATGACTGTATGATTCTATGGTATCCATCACATGGTAATTCACCGATTATTGCTAAAGTTTGGGTTGAAGCGTGTTCCTCTTCATATGGAGCAAGCCATCAACACAGAATAAAGCCTAGAAAAGCAAGCTGGGCTCGGCCGACCCCCTAAACCTGCCGGCAGGAAGCCCCCGGGGGGTTAGGGAGCGACAGGAATCCCCCCGGGGCGTTCGGGAGCAGGGGCGCTGCTGCGGGAGCTGCTGCCGCTAGAGGGGGACTCGGTCCCCAGCTGCTGGAGAGAAAAGGGGAACGGAGCAGGAGGCTTTGGCTGGTGAGAAAGCCCATCCAAAGAAACGCGCAAAGGGCAGGCACTCAACACGAGGAAACCTCCCGGTGATGCTTTCTTGGCTCTTCCTTTTGCCCCTTGTCCAAGAAGGCACAGGGCAGCTGGCCTGCCCCCAGCCCCGCCCGGCCCCTTCGTGCGGCTGGGTGCCGGCCAGGGGGGTGCCCATCGGGTCCCCCCGGGGCGTGGGAACGCTGCGGCTGGAGGGTGCGGGAGAGAAGGACAGGCCTACGCCTGTGGCCGCGGTCCCGGGGTGAGCTGGCCGGGAAGGAAAAGGTGAATGTTTCACTGGTTTTTGAAGAAAAGGGATGCAAAGTGCAGGAAAAAAAAAAAAAAAAAAAAAAAAAAGGAAGAAAAGTGAGAATGCCAGGAGGGGGGAGAAGAGCTGCGGGAATGGAGGGCAACCCACGCAGCAAGGAGGTGAACAAAGGGCGGTGGGGGACGAAGATCTGCCCCAGGTGCAATCCATCCACCTGCTCCAGGTGCAATCTATCTGCCTCAGGCGCACTCTACCTGCCCCAGGTGCAATCCATCTACTTGCCCCAGGTGCAATCCATCTACCTTCCCCAGGTGCAATCTATTTATCTGCCCCAGGCGTATCCGCGCGGTAGCGGGGGTCTGTGGCGGCAGGGCCGGGGGGCGGCGATTCGCTACTCCCGCGGGAGCGCTGCCGAGCATCGGTCCGAGCAGCTCAACAGGCGCTGCCGCCCCGCCGGGACGGGCGCCGGCACATGGCAGGAGCCGCGATCGCCGCCGGCAGCAGAGGGGCTCGGCCGGGGCTCGGCGGGGCCGCCGCTCGGGACCCACCCTGCCCGCTCGGCCGGGGCCGGCAGCGCCGCCGCTTCCTTTGTGTGCGTGAGGGGAGCCGCGGCGAGCGGCGTCAGGTCTCCCCGGCGGGGCTGCCGGCGCTGCCCGCGAGGAGGCGGGGAAGGGAAGGGAAGGGAGGAGGCGAGGGAAGGCGCTGGCAGGGCGGCTCTCCCGGCCCCGTCACAAGGTGAGCCCTTCTCCCCGGGCGGAGAGAGGCGCCGGGAGCGCCGCGGGGCCTTCGCCGTGACCCGCCGAGCGGCTTCGCTCCGCGTCGGAGAGCGGGAGAAGCCTGCAGCCGCTCGCCGGCGGTGCGGGGAACCGGGCGCGGGCTGCCGCGGCGGCTCCGGCGCTTTGCCATGGGCTGGCGGCAGGGGCGGCCGGACGGCAGCGGGGGTCGACGCGGGGCTCGCAGCTAAGGGGCGAAAAGGAGGGACCATGGCCGCGTCCAGCAACTCCAGTTTGTCCGGCTCGTCGGTTTCCTCCGGTAAGTTTCTCCAGCCGGCGCCGCGTTTCTCCCTTCCCTCCATTTTAGCGGGGATACCTGTGTGCGGAGAGCCTCGGCGTCCCGCCCGCCCCCGGCGCTGCCTCCCCGCCGCTCGCTGAGCCCCGCTCCAGCTGTCCCCCGGCCGGCCGGCGATGCCCCTGCGCGGGGCTGCGGCGCCTTTCGGGCGGCACGGAGGCTGGGAGCCGGCTCGGGAGGTGCGGCTGCGCTCGGCTCGCCTCCCCGCAGTCCCTTTGTGTGGGGCGGGAGCCGGGAGAGCTCCGCTCCCCTCTCACCCGCTGCGGGATCTGCCTCCCGCCCGCCTCGGGGAAGGTCGCGCCCGGGGGCTCCGCGCTGGGCGCGTTACTGTGCGGGTCCCCCGCTTCCAGAGCGGGGTCCCCGAGGCTATTTGGAGACTACTTCTCTTTGCTGACGGCTCCTCCTGTGTCGCGATCCCCGAGCGTGCTTGCGGGGGCCGGGCGGAGATGCCCCGCCGCTCCGAACCTGCCCGAGCCGCGGTGGGAATCGCGGCACGCAGGGCGCTTGGAGTGTTTTACGCTACTGGCAATGATTCGCTTCCCCCTCTGGATAAAACAGTAAATCTCCCAAGTGAAGAACTGCCCCAGGATTCTGCCCTGCGTTCGGAGCTTGTGCTTGCTGTGTGTTTCGGGGGTGCCGGGGGGCGGCGCGGAGCCGTTTGCAGCCCCCGTGC
This sequence comes from Corythornis vintsioides, assembly GCA_025447755.1. Lineage (NCBI taxonomy): Eukaryota > Metazoa > Chordata > Aves > Coraciiformes > Alcedinidae > Corythornis > Corythornis vintsioides. The sequence continues at coordinate 56,889 of JAOEGS010001441.1, read as the reverse complement.
TGGGGAGGGAGGGCTGCGCTGCAAAGCCGCAGGAAGGCAGGAAAGTTACGGCGCGTTTCTGAGCGAGGCAGGCTGCAATTGAAAGCAGTGATGTAATACTACCACCGCCTGCTGCTCGGCTCACGACGAGTGATTTTAATGTTGAAGTTACGAGGAACTGCTAGAGAGTAGCATCCTAGGGTGTTAGCGAGCTGGAGGAGGAAACAGAAGGATGAACAACTTCGGGGTTCAAAGGACTTGTGACTCCGTATTTTATTTGAGGTGCCAGACTGAGAATTTGAACGAGTGCTTCTTAAACATAGCAGGATGTGCTGTGAAAACCAGACAAGCTCCTCTGACTGCTGCTATAACCGCAGAGGAGTAGAAATACATTTAAAAGGCAGTGAGCACCTATAGGTTGGTTTTAAGGGTGGTGTGTCTGATATATACAGACAGATCCAGAGAAGTAATTGGGTCCTAAAAATGAATTTTTATTGCAACTCTTTTCATAAAATCCACAAACATTGTGAGCCCTGATTCCCTTAACTAGAAAGCACCTGAAAGAAGTAGGCATAAAAAAATCTGCCCTGTGTTCACCTTCATGATTGAAGAGTCACAAGACCAGAATGAAGACAAGAAAGAGTCAAACCAACTCTATGGCTTGTTAGTTAAGCTAGTAATTTGGGCAATGTGATTTTTATGAATTATTTGTATATATTTATGTGTAAGTTATGTCATAAAGGCAGAAGCAACCCTCAGAGCCTGGGCTGGAAGCTGGGACTGGCTGTCTTGGTGCTCTGTGAAGCTGCAGAAGCATGTACTTTGCACGTGTAGATTTCTTGCTTCATCAGTGTCAAAGTCTTGTATGCTGTTCCAGCTTCTGAGGAAGGATACCCTGAATCCCCTGTGGTGGGACTGAATCCAGGCTCCAGGATCTCCTGCACTGAGAGGTGTGTCTCCCTTGCAGTCTTGGCTCACAGGAGGGAAGAGTGGGAGTTCAGGCACATCCTCCGGGGAGCAGTGGGTGTCAGCTCATGCCATGCAGGTGACTCCAGCACCAGACTTCACATCTAGCCAAGGAGCTGAGTGCTGGGCTTTATAGGTACATACTGAAAAGGCAGGGGGTTTGACACTTCTCCATACCCTGCTTGGTATGAAGCCTTTAGCTACAGCCTACAGCAGTTTGTCTTTATCTTTTAGCTTGTATTTTTGCAGAGATGAGCACAGCCAAGTCTTGGCCTGTGCCTGGAGCTCTTGGATGCCACTTCAGTTCAACTGAGTGCTTCATAAAATAACTGGATTTCATAACTTAGAACTTTAGAGTGGCTTTTGGTTTTGCTCCATTTCTTCTATGCACATACTAATCAGAAGCTAAATTTGCTGCAGCATGACCAAAGTTTCCAATATTAGCAGCCCTGCCATATCTGACTGTGTGCAGCTGTATTTTCACTCTGTGGTTTCAGTTCTCAGAACTCAGCAAGTCATGGAGCATATAGTTTGCATAATCCAACCAAGCAAACAGTCTTGCTTTTATGCTTAATTTGGTAGAATTTATATGTATGTTTAACTTGGCAACATGAAGACTTCCAAATAGTGTAATTATTTCTGTTCAATAGAATAGGGAAGGTTGGAGTATCTGAGTACATTTGCTAATGGAGAAAGGAGGTGAAGCTTGTGCTTGATAGTAGAAACTACACTGAGGGACTCGGTTCTACTTCAGCATTTGTCCATCTCATAGAGAACTTCTGAAGCCAAATTAATATATTGCTTGTTTAATCCATACAGATCTTGAAGTAATCCCAAGTAATCTTGAAGGGGGTCCCAAAGTTTACAGCCCACCCATCTGCCTCTTGCCACACCCAGCCAGCTGAAGCAAAATCACCCAATTTATCACTACAGCTGACCTGCATGTGCAGGAGTACAAGTTGAACTGGTTGATGGCCACATTCTGACCCATCTCACACAATATGGTGCAGAGCATCTCCAGGTTTCTTCTATTCGCATCAGGAGTTTGGTTATCCTCCATTAGCCACCTGGAAAGGCAAGGGTTTGATAGGATTTGCCTTACAAGAAGTAAAAAAGGTTTAATTTCTGAGTTACAGTAGTGGAAAATAGAGTTTGGGTAGTAGATGGAAGCTTTTATTCACTTTTTTAAAGGGATGATTTCTTCTATCACCTGCCTGTCTTAAAATACAGCTAGTTCTCCTTTAGACAGTGTCCATCTCTGCCCTTTCCAGGAGAGCACAGGTGGAACAAAGTGCTCACATGAGGCCCTGGGTGGATGGAAAGCCTTTTCCTGAATGCCTGCTGCTGAAGCTGGAGAATGTGTTCCTGCATGCAACATCTCTGTTTCAACTCCTGCCAGCCCATGGCAATGAGGAAAAATGTTAAGCAGCTCAAATGTATTTAACACGAGGAAGCTGCCCAGGAATGTTATGGTGTAGATACTCTGCTTGCCTACTTACTAGTCTGTAAATGTGCAAAAGTAGCATTTAAAGTCTTCAACTTGTGTCTACATGAAAGACAAATATTTGGCTCTGTCCTGGAGAGGCTGTTTACAAGCACAAGTGCCCTGGCAGGGTGGTTTACTGAAGCCGTGGTACAGATGGGGAGAGCAGAGCTATGACATCAGCTGTAAACTGACAGGGCCCTGTGAAGGATGTTTTCAGTAAGGTAGCACTCCCTGGTAACAAAATCTCCAGAAGGCCTCTGGGTATTTGTGTTGTATTTCTTCATACATAGCTCTCTACTTTTGGTGACAGAACCGAAGCTGCTTTGAGTGCCAGCAGTTGTGTTTGAAGATGTCTGGGGGGAGAAAGATGTATATTGTCTGTGGGAAGAAGGAGGGCATAGTAAGAAGTTAAATTAAGTACTGGTTTTTTGGACCCTGAGTAAATCTGCACAGCACGTGAAGTGCTGAAATTATAATTACTTCCACTGGGAATTCCACTTTACTTTCCTGTAAACTCTTCTGTAGTACATGCCCTGGTGATCTATTAGCTGTGTTCCTTGAAAGTCCCTACATTTTGTTCTTGCTGGATGAAGTGCTGATTCAACCACAAACTGCATCTTGCTGTCCTATCCTCTAAAGATTTCTCCATAAAAGACATCTTCACTTGCTGCTCCCCTCCTTAGTATTGACCCTTATCCTCACTCATTCTGAGCTTCCCTTTTGCAAGCTTTTGTTGCTAAGACTTGTCAGGTTTCTCATGGCACACAGTTGGTGCTCTCCCCTTGCCACTAGCTGCTCCACTTGCCTCCACCCACTAGCCAAACACTGATTGCACACGACTGATGAATTTGAGGCAGTGTAAATACAATCCTGAGTGAAGAAAACCTTTGTGGCTGTGGCTGTTCTGCCAGAGAGCCTCCCTGGAATGGGTGGCTAGCTTGGCTTCTCTGTCACAGGGGTCCACACTGAAGGGAAATGCAAATATGAGTCTGCTAAGTGCCAATGTTTGGATGAAGACCCAAGGCAAACATGGAAATGTATGTGCTGCTCTACCCAGCATTTTGAATTTTCCATGAGCTCCAAAGAGGAATTTTCAGGTGTTAAGCTGAAGGGAGAGCTCTGCAGCTTTCTGCTTCCCATCTGAATGGAGGCATCTTCAGCTGCTGTGCACATTTCAAGTAATACCTGTTTTTAGAGCAGGTGCTGGAGTTGAAGCACATAGGCAAGCTTCCTGCTGCAGGCCTGGGGAAGGGCTTGTGTGCCTTGCTGGGAGATTTTTGCTTTTCTGCTGTGTCTGCTGCTCTAGTAAAAGATAGTGCTTCTCCCCATAAACATTCCACTTCTCTAAATTCAGATACCTGTGTAGAAGAAGGCTGCTATAAATTCCTTTAAAATCATCAGTTATTGATGATTTTTTTAAGTTTTAATTGAAGATTTGAAACTGTTCCTCTGTGCTGAAGGTCAGGTGAAAAGGTCTTATTGTTTAAGCTGTGATCCTCAATTAATAGTAAAGTTTATGGCTCATAAACTAATTCTTTTAACAAATTGAAAGGCAACAATTATTTTTTTCTTAACAAATGGACAGAGCTATATTGTTCAAAGGCAGCATAGTTCTCAGCTGTGTGTTTTCACATACTCTGCTCTTCAAGAAGGATAAAAAAATGCTTACTGAGGAAAGAAGAAAACTTAACAAGGTCAAAATAAAATATTAAAGGCTCATGACTCTTGGGGGGCCTTGAAGGTGCTGTGATGTGAAATAGACAGATATATTGTAAAAATAAAAGTCAACAGATGCTGATTTTAATGAAGATGCAAGTGAGAAGAAATGAAATTGCAATTTTATACAGATCCAGAGAGATTCTAATAGGGGAAAAAGATTAGTAAATGAAAACAGGTGTTTATTCTCAATTATCTAGTAGAAATAGTGTTGTGAAAATGGCACATAAAAGCTAACTAAATAATGCTGCCATTATGCTGATACTTTTGAAAGGGCAGTAAGAGTGCTTTTTATTGCTGTTTCTTCTGCCAGGGTGTTCTTGCTCTGCATTTGGTGATAAGAATGGTGAGTCCTTTATGATCAAAAATATGAAAAATTCAAAAGTGAAAAATGCCAGATTACCCCTTTCTTAGCAATGTACCCCTTTTGATTCAACAGTTAGTTGCTGAATGCATGGGCTGTGGTGACTGAGAATAAAAGCCTGGGATCTGGTGCAGTGCATGTCTGCATGCAATCTGGTGCTGCACCATTTAGCTTCTCATGGTACTCTGTACATCAACAGACTCACTCTTCTCACAGATCTGCTGGTCTCAGGCATATGTGGCAGATCAGATGAACAGTCTTCCATACTGCCATGATGGTGACCTTTCTGGAAGCCAGTTCTTGCCTTCTGTTGGGTTCTAAGGAGCCAAATGCTGAGCCATGGGAGACAGGAATATTGTCTTTTAGTGACTGTTACACACAGTCCTCTTGTGCTGGTGCCCATAAGGTTACCCATGGTTTAGTTTGTAATAATTTGATTATTATGGTGCATAGGTAAATCTTAAACCTGGTGTTTTAGGCAAGAAGTGTGGCAGGTTATTTTTAAGTGGCTTTGTTTATGTAGATACCTTTGGCTAAAGGACAGCAGGAGATGGATTTGCCTCCCTTGAAAGGTTGAGTGCTGGCAGAAGGTGTTCCCATGCTGGGGAGCCAGTCTGTTGTCACTTGCTCTTCTGCTCTGCAAAGGGAGGAGGTGCTTAGGAGATTAAATATTTGGAGAATTGTGTGCTAAGGAATGGCACATTAATATTGCATGAAAGAGCTTTTGTTGCAGGGAAATGTAGCAGGATTTATGCAAGAACCTTTAAATCTCCATGTATGATATTGTTCACAGGTGTAGTCACAGTTCATTGAAGAATTATGTACAGTAGCTGCACGTGTGGTTTTAACTGCTGGGAATAATGGCCCATTCTTGCTGCCTTTTTCTGACCGTTGATTATGGGAATGTAAATTTGAATTTTACATTTGAAGGTGGTTATTACCAGCTGTGAATCATGCACAGTTTTGCAATGATAGTTTCATTACCCTGTTTTACTCTGCAATAATCCAAATCCCAGGGCTCAAGGGTGACTGTATCCTGGTAGAAGGAAGCTGTAGTTGCAGTAGGGTTCTTGTAACATTAAGCTGGCTTCAAACTTGGCTGGTGAGTAGGTTGAGACCTGACAGCACAGGCTGATGTGTTTCATGAGGTAAGGAGTGGTTAAAGAGGTTTTAAAATTGAGAAGGACACCCAAGTGTCACACTCCCACTATTATCGATCAAGGTCATCATAAAATAATTAGTTCAGTAAATAAGACCTCTGTTCTGAGAATATCTTTATCAAGCAGTCTGAGTCCCCTGAGCCAAGATCCCTGCTGCATGGTGCTGTCACTGACAGTGCAGAAGCCCTGGTTGGGCTTGCTCTTACCATCAGGAAATCCTGTCACCTGCTGTGACCTGTGTGTCAAGTGACAGTTCTCAGCTTCTCCCAAGCTCGTCACGTCGCTGTTCCTCTCCTTCCTCCTCGTGTTCTTGGCTGGTCAAACGTGGCTTGTAGCTTTAAAAAAACCCACCATGCTACTGTGTTTGTGGTGTGATGCTTTTTATTTCATCAGAGAGCTGAATGCTAGAAGAGATGGACAGCTCAGTTTGTCAGTGAGGCTCTGCTTGTTGAGCAGATGATTAATTGCTAAAAATTTGTCTTATCTTGACAGATCAGTTGGTGAAATGTTTGTGTTATGGTAAAGAAGATAGTTGTGAAGTGCCCATCACATACAGGCACTGCAAAGGCAGGGAGAAGGTGACTCTGCTCCAGCCAGGGGGGCTGTGCTGTGTTCAAGAGCCAGAGAAGTCCTGTCAGCATTTCACCAGCTGTCCTGGACTCCGTGCCCTCTAGGGCTGTGTCCCCCAGCACCTTGGCCAGCAGATCTGCACACCTAAGGTCCAGGGCTGTAAGCTTGGAACGCATCCTCCTGGGTGCCCTGGTGGTCTTAACTTCTCTGGCTTTGTGGTCACTGCCACCAAGGGTGTCCCCGAGTTTCACATCAGTCCCTGCTTTGAAAACAGGGTCCAGCACAGCCCCTTTCCTTGTTCCTCTGCCATTTGGAGGAGGAGGTTGTCATATACATGGCTGGAATTTGCCCCCTGCCACCCACAAGCTGTTTCTTCTTCAATTCTCTTGGTTAAGAAGGAGGCAGTTTGTCCCAGAGAGCTGCTGCAGAGGCTTTGGCTCCTGAAAGCCCTTTCTGGCTCCTGCTTGCTTCAGCTCCTTTGATCTCTTCTGGGGTGCTGGGTGTGCGTCATCGCTTGGTGCTGCACTTGGGTCCTCTTGCTCAGGATATATGCACTGAAAGCTATCATTTAATATTTATATTATTCACAGTTGCTGCAAAGTGCTGTAGCCTAAATGGTGAGAATGAGAGGGAGGCTGGTTCAGGTTGATTTTTTGAAATAATTGATCAGATGTTTGACTGCTGTAGGTGCTTAACTAATCCTCATAGCATCTGATTCATGACTGGGTAGAAAAATGGAAGCATTCAGCTTCTACCAGGGACTAAAATTAAAATAAATGTGGAGGAAAAATAGAATATTTTTCAAAAAACATTCTCAGTTCACTAGAGAGTGAACTGAGGTTCCCTCTTGGGCCTCCCTGGGAGCTTTGGCCCATACAGGGGACATATTTGGGACTTTCCCCCCTCCCTTGGCATGGTTTACCTTCTTTTTGTGTTGTAGAGAAGCACGTCACAAATTTATCTTGCACGTTTTTGGTTTTCATGATAAAGTCAGTTTAGGACATGCTTTATCTCAGTGGAATTTATAGAGTTCTTTTTGGTTTCCCCTCCTTTCTTCTATGTGCAGTGTCTCCAGGCGTGGAGTTCTGCTGTGCTCAGGCCTGGGGTTCTGTAGGGCTGTAGAGCTGTTGTAACTGCAGGTAAAGCAGTGATGTCAGCAGTGCCTTAGTCTGATGTGGACTTTCCCCCTCCTGGATGATCAGTTTGTTCCCTGCTAAACGTTTCAGAGCAGATTTATTCACTGACACACACTTAAAGAAGTGGCTGCTGTTCATTTCTGAGGCTGCTGAGTACCATTTGGAGGAGCAGCTGCTGAGCTGTGATTTGGATGTGTCCCCTACTACCCTTGAAAGGAGAAACATGGTGGCACACAAACCCTTTCCAAAGTATTAACAACTGAAAGCTTGAAAGCATTTGCATATTTTATTTTAACAGATTTTTTTTTCCCCGACCATGAATATGTTTCTCTTGCTTGCAGATCCCTATCAGCAAGTGTGATTGTATAATGCCAAGCAGGAGTGTGTATCTAAGGCTCCCAGAAGCACATGAGCAAGGGCATTTTCTTCCTGATTACCTGCCAGGTTGTGGCAAACTTAAATATGATCTTCTGGGTAAGAGCCAGTAGTCAGTTGAGTTTACAGTAGCCTGTGATTTATTGAAGCCTGCAGTCCATATAATGGGAGATGCCAGCTCTGATGTGAAGTAGCTCTAAGAAAGAATGAGAAAATCACCTTTAGGCCTGGACCAGCTTTATAAAATGCTGAGTAAAAAAAGACTTTTGTAGTGAGGTTATTACTTGAAACCAGTCCAAATTTGAACCAGTCTGTCTTCATCTCACTCCCTCTGCTTCTCCCAGAGCAGCCCTTCTTCCCTGTAAACACACCAGTCTTTATCATCCTGAGGAAGCAAACCTTGAGGAAAGGATTTTATTATTTATTTTTATAGACTTTATTCTTTTATTTACTTCATGAATTTAGTTCGTTGTTCTGTGGACCTGTGTGAACTTCTCATATCCTGTGGCCAAACACTTCCGAGTGTAAACGTGTTACACAAAAAATGCCTTTATCACTTGCTCTTGAACTCATCATCAGCTAGTTTCACTTCATACACCCTGCCTCTCTGACTGGAAGAAATAGTGGAAATTCTGCTAGTATTGTTCTTTTTCATAGCTTCTTACCAACTTGCCTTGTGTAGATGTCAGGCTACCTGAAATTTTTTGGCTTTCCCTTGGGGCCCTTTATAAAATGGCTCAATTTTAGCCATTTTGCAGTCCTCTGACACCGAGGCGGTTGTAAGAGACAAGTCATCAGCTGCTTCATCTCCTGAGTTCTTCAGAATGCTTTCCTAAGTGTTGCTGATCTGTTGTTGGTCACGTTTGTTCTGTAGCTTCCACCAACATCTCTGTTTGGAATTGATGGTCTAAACAGTCACTCAGAAAATACTGTTCTGATGTAGCACCTTCTCTGAGCTCTGTGTCTCAATAGACTTGATTACTTTCTGCTTTAAGTGCTGCTTTTATCCCTTGATCATCTACTGGCAGGCTTTGCATGTGGGCATGAAGAAGGTTCTTTCCAATCGTGACGTGCTTGGCTAGGCATTTCTCAGGCTGCCCTTGGGCTTGCCTTAGTGTGGTTTCAGTTTGCTTTGGATTTTCTTTTAAAATGTTTATTATTTCCTCATTGAGCCTGCAGTAGCTCACAGGTCTGTCTGTTTCCTTGGCTGAGTCACAACTCTAGCTTTCAGAAGAGTGTTTTCTTGCTGCTGATACCCCCTCCTACCCTGCTGTTAGCAACACCACCTGCCTTTTGCACTTTCTCAAAGCTCTTTTTGCTACATGGCATGTATTTGCTCTCACCCTCCAGCGTGCTATCCCTGTTTACCACGCTGCCTTGGAAAGGTTTAATTCTTAGCTTCTTCCCCATTTAGCTAGCTGGCATTTAGCAAGATTTAATGTATCCTCCAGGGTGACTTAAAAATCAGATTTTGAAGGTTTTATCAGTCCTGTCAAAATTTCCTGGTGTATGTATCAACACTGCCTTCAGTCACAAAGCCATTAGAAATGTCCAAAGTGTGCAGACTGCGTGTGAAGGTGCAAACACACGTGCCTGGCTGGTGGAGATAGGGAGCAGAGAATTGTTCTTGACAGGAAGAGTAATTGTCATGTTGAACCCAGGCTGCTGAAGCTGATTTTTGTTTGTTTTTCTCAGTCTCTAAGACAGCAGAAACTGTCCCTTCAGATGCAAAGCTGGGGCTGCTCCAGGGCCAGCCAACATAGCTTTGCACCCAAGGAGTCTGGGAAGTGATGCCTGTGTTTTCAGCTCCTGTGCTTCGGAATTTGGATCGGGATGGTTTAGCAAGATAATTTACACAATTAGACGTGTTTTTTTGTAAGCCAAAGTAGGCAAACCTTATTGGTGGAAGTAGATGGAACACTCCCCTGAAATGGCATGTCTTTGGCACAGCTGACTGGGGTAGATCCAGCTGAGGAGTCAAGAGGTGTTAACGAGTGCTTTTTTTTTGTGTGTGTGTATGTGTTTTGTTTTTGTTTTGTTTTGTTTTGTTTGTTTTTTTAAATTAAAAAAGTTATATTCCATACTTTGGCCTCATTTTCACTTTGCCATCCTTTTACTAACCATTGCATTATCGTGTGCTTCTCTAGTGGTTTGTTGGTTTGGTTTTTTTTTTCCACTAGCTAATTTATGGTGGTTCTATTTCTGGCCATTAGATTTCCTATCCTCCTTTTATGGTGATAGAGCATGTTTGTAAATCATCCTTGGGACTGCAGGCACTGTCTGCCTCCTTGCTGCAGAATGTGAGCAGCTCTGCCCTGTCACTGGCACACACTGACATTCAGCAGATGTATTGCCATGGTTTCAGAAGTACTCTCTTTTTTTTAAACACTTTAAAAGGTTTTTGAAATAAACTTACTAGCATTCTAATATGTGTAAGTATTGGGGTATTTGGAGATAGTCTGCACAAGTTTAATTCTGACATTGCTGCCAGCTGCAGACAACTAAGTTAGGTGATGTGAAAATCCTTTTTCTGTCCTGGCTGTGTGTTGTATTCCACACAACAACTTAAATTACTTTCATAACAAAGCCATCATCTGAACATTGCTGTCTCCAGCATCTTACACTGTGCTTCTGGAAACAAATAATACACTTTAAAACATTTCCTATTCATTTCTCCAGCCTGTTTAATGCCAGTGTCTTTGTCAAATAAGATCTTCTGAAGTATCTTGGCAAGTATTGTGATTTATTTAGTTGTTAACTGTGTTTTCTCTATGGACAGAGAAAGGCTGACACATCCAGAACTCACCGGGTCCCTCTCTTCTTCCTCCTCTCCCCTTGAGCTCTGTCTTTTAACAGCTAGATGTTCTCTAACATCCATGTTCCCTGGTACTGGTGAGGGTCCATCACTGGGGAAGAGGCAGTGCTTTGTCAAGAGCTGTGTTCAGTGATTCTGTGACAGTGTCAGATGGCTTGGACTGAGCTGACTCTGAGTTTAAACACACACGTTTCCCTGGATAAAGCACTCTTTCTGCAGTTGGTAGTCCATATTGTTCAGTTTTTCATATCTACAGCAAAGTTTCACTGAAATTTGCAAGTTTAATTCTTTATAACAAAACAGGAAAATGTGGCAGTTTGTCAAGTGATTTGCCACTTGCTTTCTGCTCAGAATTATAATCAGATTTGGCCCCAAACTGAAACTTTAGTCCCAAGTACTTCTACATTTTCATCGGGAACAAATCCAAAATGTGTGCAGTCTTTCTGTCTGGGTTCTGGTTGGGAAGGCATCAGGTTTTTCCAAGAGCAGGGATTTTCACCAGATTTCAATGCAAGAGGTGATGATGTCTTTGGAAAAAAATCATTCTGTGAGATTTCTGCCACAGCAGCGACAGCTGCTTCCCAGAGTTACTGCCTTTGCTAGCACTTGGGTGCTCTTGCTGCCAAAGCAGGTGCTTGATCCACCCCTAAAATCTAGTGGAACACTCACCAAAAGCTGCCTCCAAACCAGTGCTTCCCAGTGTACCTGTTTTGTCACATCACTATTGATCTCCTGTGCTGGTGAAGTGGAGGGGAGGAGAGGACAGAAGAGCAATGACCAACTAACTGTGACCATCTTCAGTGTGTGGTTGAGGGAGCAACTGGAATGCCCAGCTCTGTCCAGGGGTGGGTGAGGGGCAAGCTGAGAGCTTGTGGGTGCAAATTAAGGGCCAGGCTGGCATGGGTGGTACAGCTGTGGGTCTGTTAC